>ML677404.1:6011359-6026625 GCA_007922305.1 Dermatemys mawii | reverse complement strand
CGTGAGTCTGATCTTGCGTACGTGGGTGTGAGGCTAGCCGGGTTGGATGGGGGAGGGGTGGTGGTTGTGAGTCTGTGCTTGTGTGTGTGTGTGTTGAGGGGAGCGTGTTTTGTGTAGCTTTGCAGCTGGCCAGGAATCTGAGTTCTTGTGTGGGGGGGGAAATTTTGTCTGGGGGTGGAAATTGTGTGTTTGTGTGTGCGTGCGTGCATGTGTGTGTGTGTGTGTGTGTGTGTGTGTGTGTGTGTACACGCATGTGGGGGTGGGGGAAGAGGTCTGTGTTCATATACGGATTGTCACCAGCCCTTTAAGAAGGGAGACACCAGTGCACCTGTGTTTGGTGAGTTGACCCACCTAATTAGGCTTAAGAGTGGGCACCTGGGCCCTGCATGGCTGGAGATTGGGTAACAGAGTCAGGGATCTGCTGGGAAGAGCTGAGTTTGGAGGAGACCAGGACCAGGACCAGGACCAGGACCAGGACCACTATCACTGACCAGTGCTGGGGACCCTGGTGGGCAGAAGAATGGGGCATGGCCCTGGAGCTGAGGGGGGAAGCCCTAGCTCAGAAGCAAGAGGGTGGACCCTGGAGGGTGTGTCCTGGGCAGGGGTAAGACTTGCCCTGGCAGGAGGACCTGGGAGTGGAGCCCTGCAGGGAGCTGTCTTGCAGGAGACCTGAGTTAGGGGCTGCTGTAAGAGTCAGGGGATTGGCTGCTATCCAGGAGGCCTGCAGCGTGGGGCCTGGTTTCAGAGGAAGGGATTTGGGACCCCAGTGCTGCTATTGACTCTCAGGTGGGGAGTGGGAGGTTCTGCCCCTGGAGAGGGACCTGGTAAAAACCTGCTGTATCTGTCTGTGGTTAGTGTGGAAACAGGAGAAGGGTTTTGTTAGAAGGGGGTTTTTGTGGGGGATGGAAGGTGGGGTTACTGAATGGGTGTATGCGAATCAAGGATGTATTGGACAGTGAGAGGCTGTGCTTATTTCATGGGTAGAGTGAAAGGGAAACTGAGGCAAGTGCACCTGGTGTGTTGCAGATGAGTACCTGAGTTGAGGGAGTTGCCTTATTATATGTCTGTGGTGGGCTATAAAACTACATTTATGTGGACAGAGACCATGATAATGAGACCCTAGATAAATAGAGAGAGGTGTGTTTGGCTGTTTGTGAGCCTGTGTTCTTGTGTGTGGCTGTCAGGTTGGTGGATGTGGTTGTGTGTCTGTTTCTTGCACATGTTTGGTTGTGAGACTGCATCCATAGCTGGTTGAGTCTGTGTTTCCATGTGCGCTTGTGAGTCTGTTTACTTCTAGGGGTGTGTGTGTGGGGGCGGGGGATTAGTTGTGTGTTGGGATTCCTGTGAGTCTCTGTGATGTGGCTCCTTGTGACCCCTTGTTGGGTGAGAGGCTGGTTGTGATTCAGCTCTGGTGTGTTGCTCATTTCTGAACTCTTTCCAATTCTGGTCTCTCTTTTGAGATGGGGTGACCCCATCTGTAGGTAGTATTCAAGATGTGGATGTACCATGGCTTTATAGTGAGGCAACATGCTATTTTCTGCCCTAGAGTCAGGGAGCAGCAAAGATGGAGCACAGAGATCGTGTTTCTTATTAAAATGTGCTTTAATTAATCATTGCTCGGTGTTTTAATCAATCACTGCTGCTTATTACTTCCCCACCTCTCCTGCTTATGACAGGGAGACATACACAGATCTCTTTAGACCCCACCTGTTACTCTTTCTTGCAGCGGAAAAACAAGATTCCCCCATCACCCCAACCACCAAAAGATTCCTTGTCTGGTTGCAGCAAATTCTCTGGAGTCAAGAGACAGGAACTCCCCTGCTGGCCTTTACCTGGGGGAAGGGGAGAAAAGCCAGGGTAATAATAATACTTGCTTTACCCCTGTATCACCCTCCCCATTCAAAGATCTCTGCCTGGGTAAAATAGCATAACCCTGGCCAGGAAATGGGCAAGCAAGTGACTTGTGGCCTAAGCCCAGGTCTCATTAGACCACCCTGCCTTCTGTTAAAGGGCCAGCTCTCAAATAGCCTTTAGAGCCACGCTGTGCGGTGAGTGTTTTAGTCCAAAGGAAACAGGAGAATTGACACTAACAGCTTCCCACCCGCTTGCTGGCTGCCCAAGGTCTCTGTGGACCCCAGACACTGAACTACCCCTTGGTCCTAGAAGGGGTCAGTCCCTACGTCCTGTCGACCCCAGATGTGCTGACGAGGCCGGGTAGCTACAGCCCCGGGGACCAACAGTCCGTAGGGCCGCCGGTGGGGCCTCGTACGCCCCTGTTGGAAAGGCAGGGGCTGGGGGTATTCCCCACACAGTCTTTCCATCTGCCCTGCAGCCCCCTTCCTGGGGTGAAGAGGCCATGACAAGCCAAGCCCTCGAGGTCTGATTTTTCCCCTGGCTCCCCCCCATTTCAAACCCACTGACTGCCCAGGGGGAACAACTCCCCCTTAAAGGGGAGGAGCCACCTGCCCCAGGCCAGGGTTTTGCCCCCCACCCAACCAATCAAGTATCAAACCCCCTTTGTGGGCCCTGCCCCGGGCGGGCGGGGAACACTCACGGCTGGGTCAGGATGAGTGGGTCGTAGGCGCTGTCCGGCCGGCCCTGCAGCGGGGAGATCCTCTCGCCCGTGCGCACGTTGAACATGGGCAGGGTGGAGAGAGGGCGGGGCACATCCCGGCTGCTGGCCATGTGCCTCAGCTCCTCCGTGTTACTGTGGATCGTGCTGTGGTGCACCATCTGGACACTGACAACCGGGAGACGGACAGGGGAAAGCAGAGAGGACACCATTAGCCTGGTGACAGGGGATGATGGGGGTGGGAGGGGAGGGAGAATAATAATAGATTTGTATTGTGGTTGTGCCTTGGAACTCTAATCCTGGACCCCATTGTGCTAGGTGCTGTACGTTCTGTATTAGGGTAGCATTTAGGAACCCATCACGGGCCCAAACCCCTTTGTGCAGGGTGCTGTGCATTATGTATTAGGTGTATTATGGTAGCACCTAGGAACTCATGGGCGTGTACACACACACACAAAATCCTCGCTCTGTGGAAGTCAATGACAAAATTCCCACTGCCATCGCTGGGGCCAGGACACGCTCCGAGGCTCCCCCCGGCTCGTGAGCTGAGCTCTGCGGGGACAGCGCAGGCGGAATTTGAACGACGCTTCGCTGCTTTCAAATCTGACTCTCTCCCTCAGCTGCATGGACCCCGCCCCAGGGGAAACCAGCCACAATCCCGCATCACAGGGCCCCTCCTGACATCACAACGCACCAGGCTGCGCTACCACGGTGACCAGGCTGGGCCGGGGGGGGGGGGGGGGGGTTGGGGGGGGGCTCTGCCTTGGAGATGCCCACTGCCTGCCCAGCCTCCTCCGGGCAGGGAACCAGAGGGCCCGATTGCTGGCTGCTCCCCGTAGAGGAAGGAGGCAAGGCTTCCTCCCGCACTGAAGAGAGGCCGTTGAGTACCGGCCCCGCTGAGCCAAGCCGTGAGGCTCTAGAGCCCTTGCGGGTGACAGGCGTTGCCTGGCGCTTTCGTACAGGGGGGTGAACGGAAGCTTCCTCCAGGTCCTCTGTGTCTTGCGAACCGCGGGAAGTTTCAGAGACTGAGCGGAGTGAGGAGAACCCCAGCGGGCCGAGCCAGGTCCAGCCGCCCCACATCCAGCGCTTGGGGCTGCACCTCCCACGGGCAGACGGCCGGAAAGGGGTTCCAATTTGAAGTCGAGGAGCAGGGTCTCCTGCCGGCCGGCAAAATGACCGATCTGTGTGAACCTTGCGAGGGGTCCTCTTTGGCATCCCAGCCCCAAGATTCGACCACGAGGCCAGGAGCCCCCGCTTCCTCCAAGCACGCCAGCCCCAGCGTGTCAGAGCTGATCCTTTGGGCTGTGGCCACCTCCCCGAAATGCCAAGGCCTCTCCCTGGAGGCCCTGAAGAAGATCATCACCAAGGCGGGCTACGACGTGGTGAGAAACAAGACCCACTTCCTGCGGGTGCTCAAGGGGCTGGTCTCCAAAGGGCTGCTGAAGCAGATGACCGGGATGGGCGCCGCGGGCCCCTTTCGCGCCGGCAAGAAGAGGGAAGAGAAAAAGAAGAAAATAGAGGCCAAGAAAAGGAATAAGCCCGGGAGGAGGACGGCCCCCAAACACGTGGCCTCCAAAGCCAGCCGGCCAGTGCGCCGGGGCAGGAAACGGCCAGCCGCCGAGTGAGGGATTCATTCCCCGCCGGGGCTCCGCTGGGAAACAGGGCTTAATAAAGGGATCTGAGTATTTAAAAGCTCTCCCGTGTCTGGGCGAATCCTTTCAAAGCGAGATGCAAAGAGGGGAAACAGGAGGATAGGAGGCCAGGGGTGGGTGACCCTTAGCACAGAGGGCTGGGAAGTCAATCGCTCTGGGACATTGTGCGTGTGTTGGGGGGAGGACTCGGTGGGTTTACGGAACTGGGGCTTGATAACTTGGCTGATCCTTCCCCACTTCATCTGGAACTGGAGCTCGTCCATGTGCACTGAGGGCAACCTGCTCCTCTTTCAGCAGAGAAGGGAAACCGGGGTTCTGGCCATTCACATTCTGCCACGAGACCGCGCACAAGTCACGTTGCCTGTGTTCTCCTGAGTCCAAATTAGGGAGGTGGAATAAATGTATAATCATCCAAGATCCTCTTGCACTAGCAGTGGGTTTTTCTCCCTCCGCTCTCCCCCACCTTTGCTATCCCTCCCTTCTCCCCGGTAACTGTGTTGAGTGCCATTAAATCGCCATCCCATGCCACCCTAGAGGTGGCAGCGAGGTGAAGTGAGCTGTCAGGACGCAGGAGGTGCACGGGACAGGGGAATGTTTTCTGTTGATGTGTTGTGATAGGTCTCTGTCCAACATGGGGAAATCTGATCTAAGGCCAGTGTCACACACACACACACACCCCACGGGGTTTTTATGACATCACAGTGCACCAACCATGGCTCCTATGGTTACCACCCACATCTGGCCTTCAATAGCATCCTCAACAAGCAAAATGACTGATATGACTGAGTCTTCCCAGGTTCCTTCCTCTGATTCAGTCACCCTGGATCCTCAGTTAATCCAGGTTCAGAGATACCTGAGAACGCTGGTACTTCCAATCCACCAGCTTCCCCAACCAGCCCCAGCCATCAGGTTCTAGGCTCTCTGACCAGCCAGCCCGTGCCAACTTTTCCAAGCTACCACGTCAAGGTGTCTCCAAGCTCATCCTGGAGGCTGTGGCCACCTCCAGGAAGCTCTCTGACCTTTCTCCTGCAGGCTGATCATAGCCACTGGCTACCACGTGGGGAGGAACAAGCACCACTTCCAGAGAGTGCTGGAGAACCCAGTCTCGAAAGGGTTCATGTGGCAGCTGAAAGGCACCAGAGCTTTGGACTCCTTCAGAATCAGCAAGGGGGTGGGAAATAAGAAAGAGAAAGCAGCGCCCAAGAAAAGAGGGAGGCCCCCAAGGCTGGGAGCAGCAGCGGGAAGGCAGGCAGAAAGAGGAAGGCTGGTGCTGAGGGATCTTCCCAGGGAGCTAAGACGCTGGGCAGCAGACCGTGAACGCGGCCAGGAGAACCTCCAAAGCCCGAGGTGTAGCACTGCCAGGAATACAAGGTTGCAGGTCAACTCTCCCGTGGCCAGGCTTGGTCCCTGGCTCCCAAAGGGATGACAGGTGGGAAGACACCTGAAACCCCGGGAAAAAGGAAGAGAGTGGGGGTGGAATGGAACCCAGGGCCTGGGGCCTTTGCAAGGCTCTGAACTAAGTAGCACCTAGTCCCACCTATGTGGGGATGGGAGACCAGGGGCTCAGGTCATGATGCTGCAGACTCAGCCCAAAGAGCTGATCGCCGAGACCAGGTGGAAGGGATTCCCTCGCTGTGCTAGGACACCTCTTTGCTTTGACCCCCAGGGGCGGAGGGGGTCGGATCAACCCAGAGGGCGTTGGCACAGGGGCTGGACGTGGACACACGCTCCCATACCCAGGAGGATCAGGTGGAAGTGACTGAAATCAACACATGGGTGGGTGAAATTGACGCATCCCTCTAAAAGCACCCCCTAGGGAAACCCGTTCAGGGAGGCCGGGCTATGAGGGTATTTACGGTCCGACATCACCAGCGGGGGCGTCATGGTTACCAGGTTCATTGCCTGGGGTGGCTGGCAACTGCAGCGCGGCTCCCTGATAGCCACGCCCTGCCCATCACCTGCCTGCTGGGAGCAGCCCGGACCCAGGGCTCCCCTGGGGAACTGGGCACGGAGGCCCCGAGGGAAGGTGCCAGCCGAGCCGGGGGTGGGGGGCCCCTACCTGGCCTGGAGGCCCAGGGCCAAACGGTGGGAGTAAGAAACCAACCAGCGGCTTCCCCCAGCAAAGCGGCAGCAATCGCGAACGGGGCCAACACCCAGAACAAGGGGCCAGTAGCCTGCCGGGCTTCAGGGCTGGCGCGTCTTCCCCTAAGCCCAGACAGACCTCGAGAACAGCCGCTCTGCCCCTGAGGGGCAAAGGACGCTCGGTGCGGGAGCAAAATGACCAGCCCCGGTGACTCTGCCGAGGTGTCTTGCTCTGTTTCCTCTGATGGCGCTGGGCCTTGCAGGCCAGAGCTCCCCAGGCGGCACGGGCCAAGGGGTCCCAGCCTCTCCCAGGCCATCCTGACGGCCGTGGTGAACTCCAAGCGGCCTGTTCCCCTGGCAACCATCCAGGAGACCCTCGAGGCCGGAGGCTACACCATGGTGACGGGCAGAAACAAGCGCCGCTTCAAGAAGGTGCTGGCCAGGCTGGTGGCCAGGCAGATCCTGAGGCCGGTGACAGGCACCCAGGCCTCGGGCACTGCCGAAGCCGGGAAGGGGAAGGGCAAAGGCCACCAGAAAGACGAGGGGGCCTCCAGGAAAGGGCAGAAGGCCACCGAGGAGACACTTGCCATGGTTGGCTTTGGGAAGAAGAAGAAGGCAGCCAAGATCTGGTCATCTCCAGCAAGCAGCCACGGGACGGGTGGAGTCCCCTCACGTCCAGCTGGAAGCAGAGCTCAGTAAAGTGGTGGTCGTGTTTCACCTTGGCGCGGTGCAGGTTGGTCTGGCTGGCCGGAAGGGGGCCAGCTGAGTCCACCCAGGCACCTTGGGTCAAGCCTGTTCCCTGGGGCCGTTACACAGCAGGGATGGCTCTAGCCAGCGTATGGGTCTGCCAGGAAATCCCAGGGATGCTGGGGCTAGAGGCAGTGGACCCACCCGCTGTTCGCTGAGGCGGCTCGTGCTTTAAGCTTGAGAAGTCCCAGGTTCAGTTCCTGCTATTGACGACCTGCCTGGGCAGGTTTGAGAGTTAGGCAGATGCCTGCGTTAGGCCCTACACACACACACGACGCTGGGATTGAAGGGGTGGGGTCGTGCAAGGATCATTCACATATGTGGCTGGAATCTTCCTTTCCACGTTCTCCTGGGTGCTGGTGAGTTCCCCTGACGCCTCCCTTCCCCCGGCCCAGGTGCTGCTGTGGGGAGAGAGAGCTAGGGCAACCTGCACCCCAAACCCCTCCTCCTGGCCCCACCCTAGAGCCTGGAGCCCCAAATCCTGAGCCTCTCATCCCCACTTAGGGCCCTCACACACACACACACACTCCTGCACCCCAATCCTCTTCCCCACTCTAAGCCCCATACTCTGAACCCCATAGCCCCACCACATAAATTTTATGTGCATCCTTACGGAGGTGGTGTCGCACTATATGGGTGCAAATAACAAAATTCTTTCCACACCCATGTGGGAAACATTAGAGGGAGCACGGTGCCAGATCATACCGATGCCAGCCTGGCCGGGGCAGGGTCATTTGTTCTACAAGGTGCTGGCATTGAATGCAGTAAGGTCAGGCCTCAGGGAGGGAGGAACAGGATGTCCGCGGACAGGCAAGGACAGAGTAACAAGAAAAGTGCACACAGGAGAGTGGTGTACGGATGGACACACTCCGCTACAGTTCCTAGGCCAAATTCTCCCACCGTTGCCCACAGCTGACTCCCGGGGACCCCAGTGGAAGTTGGTATCCGGTGCCAAGAGAACTGGGCTCACGATGGTCCAGATCTTCAAGGGCTCGGCCCCCTCCAGAACCAAGTTTCAGAAACACTCAGCTCCCACGTAGGTGCCTGAAGAAAGGCCAGGAAACTGAGCCCCGCAACTCCTGTGGGGAGGGGGGGGGGCGCTCGCGGCTGGATTTCCCAGTGGGCTACGCACCCACCACCTGGAGCCTGTTCGCAAAACCTGGCTCCTCAGGGGGCTGAGGGCTTCAGAGCAGCCGGTGGGGGAGACACACGGGCGAGCTCAACACTCAGGAGTCTTTGGTCACACGGGGGGGTGGGTGTTAGTGTTGTGGGTTGCGAGATGTTAACTGAGGCCACCACTCAGCCCAGCGGGGGCCCAACGAACCACGTTGACTAAACACGCCAAGCCTGGCGCTACGGCTCTCACTGTTCTACCTGGCCACTTCTGACACACGCAACCCGGCGAGCACCGCTAGCGGGCCTGCAAACGATTTAAAGGGATACAACCGAGCTCCTCGAGAATGGTGCCACGCAGACACGCCCACACACTGACCTCACAGGCTGCGCCCGAGGTCACAATCGATCAAGCTCCGTTCTCATGGTGACCACTATGTTCTAGTAGCCCAAGAGGTGTAGCCAAGTGGGCTTACGCTGGCTTGCCCTGTACCCTGACCTCCAGCTGATCACAGCTCCGAATCCGGCTCGGTGAGCCAGACAAGGTGGGCACCTGGTGGGAAAAGGTTCTCAGGGAGGACAGCTACCAAGGGAGGCAGCCAGGCCAAGGCGGCAAGGCCAGAGCTAAGAATCGGTGTGTCCCCAAACTATTAGGCGCGGCTATTCCTGGGTCCGCTCCGGCGGCCAAGCCTTCTGCAGCAAGAGCCGCTGAAAGTTGGACACACAACTCCACACAGAGGCTAGGGTGGGTGAGCAGGGCCACCGCACCGCGAGCTGGTCCGGGGACAGCAGGACGCCGGGGTTTTAGCCACCTGGCAAGTCCTACGTCTCCACCCGGCACGCACAGACAATACAGCCATTGAGCTGGTCTGCAGGGGCAGGCCATAAACTGGGAGACGAGAGGGGTGCTGCTACCCAGAGACGGAGCAGCAGCGCATCCTGGCAAGCAAAATGGATGACCCCAAAAACCCTCCTGAGGGTCTTCCCCTGGATTCAGCCACCCCAGCTTCAGGGAACCCTGAGCCAGCCGCTCCGGGGTCTGCTGACACGAGCTCAGCTAACCCAACGGTGGAGCCCCACAAGACTCCCGAGCAGCCTGAGACATCTGGGTCCAGCCTCCCCAAGAAGACCAAGCCATCCAGCTCGCCTGGCGCCAGCCTGACCAAGCTCTCCAAACCACCAGGTCAAGGACTCTCCAAGCTCATCCTGGAAGCCGTGGCCACCTCCGAGAAGCGCGTCGGCCTTTCTCTGCAGGCTCTCAAGAAGATTGTGGCGGCCACCGGCTACGACGTGGCCAAGAAGAAGACCCACTTCAAGAGGGTGCTGTTGAGCCTGGTGGCCAAAGGTCTCCTGCAAAAGCTGAAAGGCACCGGGGCTGCGGGCTCCTTTGGGATCGGCAAGAAGATGGGCGTGGGGGCCAGGAAGAAAAAGGCCCCCAAGAAAAGAGAGACCCCCCTCAAGGTTGGCATAGTGGCCACGAGCCTGGCGGAAAGAGGGCAGCTGCTGACGATGGATCTTCTCAAGCAGCCAAGCCATCAGCCAGCCGCCCTGGGCAGGAGCCAGCCAGAACCCGAGGGATAGACCCGCCCCGAGCACAGGTTTACCCCTGCGAGAAATAAAATGGTTGTATTTAAACACGCCCATGTCCAGGCTCCTCCGTGGGAACCTGCCACGGGGACAGGGAGGGGTTGAAGGAATGGTGGTGTAAAGGGATTGGAGCCCCATGGGGTGTAAATACACCTCCCTAGCTATGGGGTGGGGGGGAGTAGCACCCCTTTGCTACTGGTTGAGCTTCACATTGATCAGGGGGCAAAGGTCCCTCCACTCTGCAAGGCTCCGTCTTTCCCATAAGCCAGAGGCCCCAGGCCCCAACAACAGGCGGTGATCAAAGAGAGAGGGCTGGGTCGTTCCAGAAGGAGGATGGTCCCCAAGGAAAGAGGTGCCCTTTATGGAAGGACTTGAAGAGAGAGCCTGGGCGGGGCGGGGGGGGGGCGTCCATGCATAGGACCCAGTACAGAGGAAGGTGTCCAGAGAGCCTGCAATCTGACCAGACAAAGCGGGAGGAGAAATAGAGGGCAAGTGACTTACCCAAGGTCACACAATGAGTCAGTGGCAGAGCCAGAATTAGCACCCAGGCCCATCGAGTCCCAAGCTGGTGCCCTTGCTGCTCGCCCACACTGCAGCGCCGGACAGCTTTTCCTACCTATCGCCTCCTCAGGCTGCCCATCCCCCTGGTATCAAGGCTCCGGTAAATTATATTCCCTCGTGGGCACATGAATGAGAATCAGCTGTCACGTGAGTCACCTGCTGTGGCGTATCAGTGCTCTGGGGTTGAATTGGGCTACAGAAATGTAAGAAATTAATTGTTCATCTGCGTGACCCTTCGTCCCTGAAGAGAAAGGCAGGGAATGAAGGTGATGGGAGCGGGGCAAGCCTGGAGCCCCTTAAGTCTAAGTTCGAAGGCTGCATGGCCGTGCCCGCAGGGTCCGTCAACAGAGTCTGCCCAGGCCAATGCAGGGACCTGCTCAGGCGGCAGGGCAACGTTACAACTGTGAGCTATGAGGAGAAATAACTCCCAGGTACCGGCATGACTTGGTGTGTACACCCCCACCCACCAAACACAATCACAACCCAATCCCCCCACCCAAACACACGTTGGCAAGCAAGCGCACAAACCGTCTATGCCCGGAAACATGTTAAAATACAATCCGAAAACACACAAACGTACCCCACACAAAGCACCCCCTCCATCAGCCTCACAAACCCACACACACACACACACCCCGTTGCAGACACAATGGTGATTGTTGAATCACTTACTCAGAGGTCTTCAGATCCCTTTTTTGCCTATGGGGGAAGAGAAAGGTGGGAGGAGTCATTAGACATTGCCAACCATGGAGCTTAAAATTGGCTTCCACTAAGCCAGCTGTGCTACCGGGCCCCAGCAGAGATAAAGTATAACTTTAAATCAAGTGTTTATAGACAGCCTGCACTGCCTCAGCCCCGTGAACCGCAGTGTGCACACCGCTGCCCTCTGCTGGAGGGACTCAGAGCTGCTGTGTGTCATAGCCCCAATACAGCTCACAGCTAGTGGAGATCCTCCTACGGCACAAGTGGCTGAAGGGGGGCTGTTGTGGCAGTTGGGCCAAGAAATTTACCAGAATTGTGAACTCAGCTGTTAAAAGTATGGAAAAGGGCGTAAGATGTGACGGGAGCTGAGCTCTCTTCCCGCCACTGTGCCAGACGGGGGCATGATCAGTTTCCCAGAGAGGGGGAAATTCAACCCAGTGCAGAGGGAGGAGCCGAAAATCCAGGCACATCCGCAGCCCTTAGGGTGCTAAGTGCTTTGGCAAGGGTGGATTTCACTCAGCCCCACGGGGCTCCACCCATCAGCAAACCGGGACATCCTGAACCCCCCGATCAGCTGGCTCCAGGGGCGTCTGTCCAACTTACACTCCCTCCCTCCTACAGAACATGATGTAAGCCAGGAGGAGGCAGAGTAGGAGGGCCACCAGCAGAGGTAGCAAGATGGTCAGCAGATAGTCGGACAAAAAGGCCTTCTCCGGGGCGTCCGTGGGGGGGTTGTATTCGCTGCCATCCTCCAGCACCCTGTCGCCCCACACGGGCACCCTCTCCGTGACGCTGAGGCTGGACAGATCGGCCTGAAGGAGGAGAAGAGAGAGAGAAGCCGGGACGCCGTTAGGATTAGAGTGACCAGACAGCAAATGTGAAAAATCAGGATTAGGGGGTAATAGGAGCCTATATAAGAAAAATACCCCAAAATTGGGACTGTCCCTGTAAAATTGGGACATCTGGTCACCCTAGTCAGGATCGACCGGGGTCTCTCGGGGGGCAAGCCATCTCGGCAGCCACCCTGGAAGTAGAGTGTGTACAGGAGAACGCTCGCCCCCGGTGCCCACAGAACAACAAAGCTCTCCGGGTTTGAGTCCTGCCCAGCGGCCTCCCACTGGCTCGCTGCACGGAGATGAGTTCTAGCCCTGCGGGATTTCTCGGGGCCAGGATGGAGAGGAGAGGAGGGGTGTGAAACCAGAGATGCCTCCTCCGGGGAGGACTGACTAGAAATGAGACCTGTAGGGGCCCACAGAAATTACTATGGACTTAGGATGGAAAGACTGATGGGCTGAGGCTAAGGAGGTGAACTGGGCCTTTGGAGAGCAGGGATGTACCCCAGTGGTGCCCTACACTCCCTGCACACCCCATCTTCCTGGGCCTTCGTTCGCCGGCTGTAAAACAGGGATTGACTCTTCCTTTGTCTGTGAGCCCTTTGCCACTCGCTCGGCGGGTCCAGGCCCTGGCCCACCGGGGCCTCATCTGCGTGGGGGCCACTAGGTGGCACTGCCCTAATACGTATCCTTAATAATAACCATTGCCTATTGACCGCCGCAGGGGGAGGAGCGCTTTAGGGACACATCCTATTAATTCCCATAGGGTGGAGCGGGAAGCCTACAGCCAGGGTAACATTTCCCATCGAATCCTCTGGGATTTGCCCATAAGCATCCCCAGTCATCCCAACTTCCTGAGCAGTGGGGTCCCATGACATCCTCCTCCCTCGCCCCAACCCCCCCGCCCGCCGGAGGGACTTAATGAGGCTGAACCAGCCCCATGGTTCAGACACGTCTAAATTTACCCCAGGCCCCCAGTGCCTTCTCCAAAGGAGCCGCCATCTCCCTCTGCTGGCGGAAAAGGGCACTGCCGCTGGCACTATACATTTGGGAGCGGAATTATTGGGGATTTCCAGTGAAAATGACAGTTTGATTCCTTATTATGTTGCAGAAAGATCCTCTTTCTCCATAGCAACATGCTGCTGTGTAAGGTGCCCTTCTGCGTAGGATCGCCCTCCCTTTTACTGAGCCCAGGCATTTGTCTTCCAGCAGCACCCAGAGACCCCAAATGAGATCCAGGCCCCACTGTTCTAGGTGCTGTTCAGACGCACGAAGGCTGGGCTACACTCAGAGACTACAGCAGTTTAAGTAAAGGTACCGATTTAGTTAAACCAGGTGCAGCGGTGTGTGTAGACTAGGCCACTGCGAGAGCCAGCCCCAGAGAGCTTATGGCCTAAATAGACACGGGGTGGAGGGGAAGAGACTTGCCCAAGGTCACCGAGCAGGTCAGTGGCAGACGCAGGAACAGAACCAAGTCTCCTGATTCCCAGCACAATACCCTCTCCACGGACCACGCGAGGCCCTAGGGTTCACCTTTGCTGTTGCGCAGAGATATTTAATAGGTGCACTGAGATGGGACGCCAGCAGGGGGTCCAGGAAACCCAGGTGAAATCAGTGTCAAAACTCCCCTGGATTTCCCCAGGCCAAGATTCCTCCCGCTCTTCTGCCCCACTCGCGAGGTGGGGGATGGGAGACCCTCAGGGCAATGCAGCCACTGTCAAAGCCCCTCACCAAGGTGACGTTGCACCAGTCGACTCTGAACTGAGGGCTGAAGCTGTCGTAGCAGACAATGACCGGCTGCTGCTCCAGGCTGCACCGGAACTGGTTGTCGGAGGACTTGGTCTCCATCAGGCAGTTGGAGAAAGGCCTGCGGGAGCCCACCTTGATGTAAACCCTGGGGAGGGGACGCACAGAGGGACAAGAGAGGTGGGAGGAAGAGGGGTTAGGGATAACAGCTCGCGAGGATGTCGGTCCCGGCAGCCCCAGCCTATCTCAGCTAGAGAAGCTGTGGGGAGCAGTTTGGGAGCCCCTCAGCTATTGGGAATGGCATGGGAGCCCTTCCCCCACCCCCCGCCAGCTATGGGGAACAGCCTGGGAGCCCCTTGGCTGTGGGAACCGATCTGGGATCTCTCTGACTGGTAGAACCAGCCTAGGAACCCTTTGGCCCCACGGACCAAGCCCTGGCTCTAGGGAGTCTTCCAGAAGTGCAAGCTGGGGGGCCCCACGAGCGCCTGCCCCGCGCAGCCTCGAGAAGGAACAGAACCACGAAAGCCAATGGGCAGTTGTCTGTCCCGTCATAGCTGATGTTCTACGGGAATGATCTCTCTCCTTACCCCTCCTTCCTGCCCTCGATGGGCAGGGGAACACGGCCTCCCCGGTCCAAAGCCGACGTGATGTTCATGATGCTCCAGTCCTTCTGCTCCAACATGATGTCCAGGGCTTGCTGGAACTGCTTCTGCGCGTCCGCCGGCAGCACTTCCTCCACGTCTCGGTTCTTCACGAAGAACTCCGCCTGGTACGGCATGGGGGCGTCTGCGGTGAGGGAGCAGAGAGACCTCGGTGGGTTGGACCTGCAGAGACCTCCTAAGGGCCTGGGAGTCTTATGGCCAGGGCCTCTGTCATCATGCTGAGTTGTCTATGGGATTGGGCAAGCTCCAAAGGATGCTGGGAAGGCCAGGCAGTATCGCTCTCTTGACATGGGAGATGGGTCCATCATTGCACATCATGGGCTGCTGTTGGCTGCTCCTTGCCCTGTCCAGGTGAGGGGACTGCGACGGGCCTGGGATAGGCTGGTTGCTAGGAAAGTTGCTACGGTAGCGATGGCAGGGAAGGGGTGGGGGGACATTACCTGGGGAGGGGACAATGGTGAAGATGACCCTTTGCCGCGCCGTCTCGTAGGTGTGTCTGTTATACGCCGTCACCTGCCCCATGGAGAAGAAGAAAGGGGTTCGGAGCTGCTCATGGAACAAAATGGCCACCAGCCAGGTCACGTCCCATGAAGCCATCTCCTTGTGCTGGAGAGGTTGGCTCAAATGGCAGATGTGGGCAGGAGGCAGAGAAAGCCAAGCTCCAGGGGGTTTGCCCTGTTGTCCTTGAACAGGGAGATGGCTCGGGAGTGGCCAGATGGCAGCTCCTGGAGCCTGGTCAACAGACGGAAGGGAGCCCCCAGGTTGCTTGTGGCCTGCTGAGGTCTCCATAGGACTTTGGAGCTGTTTAGCTTTATTGCCTTAGGTTTAGTCAAGATTACCAAGCGTTTAGCGCCCCCCCATGGCTAGGCCGACACAGCCAGGCACCCACCCACCCCTCATAAGCAACGTCGGTTCTTACTCCCTCAGACACACATACACACACACACACATGGCAACTAAGGCCACCAGAACCCCCCTCCTGCCCCACACACCCACACCACTCCCAACA
>ML677404.1:5969656-6011349 GCA_007922305.1 Dermatemys mawii | reverse complement strand
GGGACTAGCCCGCCTTAGCTCCACAGCACCGTCAACGAGACTTTTAACGGCCCGGTCAGTGGTGCTCACCGGAGCCACCAGGGCCCCCTTTCGACTGGGTGTTCCGGGTGAAAACAAGACATCTGGTCACCCTATAACACCCTCCACAAACCAAACTACAGCCCCCCAAAACAGGCCCTCCAGAACCCCTGAGGGAGCTTGGACCTGCACCAGAACCCCCCGAGCTTAGAGCGAGACCCGGATTCAGGCCCCCAGCTGGTTGTGAGCCCAGTTTGGCTCTGAGTCACCTTCCCATGGAAGCCTCCTGCCCCTCCACCTTGCGGAGCCAGAGGCTGGGCCCAGCATGGGGGCTGGCCTGTGCGGAAACCAGCCCGTCCCCCTCTGCCTGCCTTTGGCTATATTTAGCCGGTGCTGCTTGGACTTCTCCGAGTTTCTGGATTCTCCTTGCCAGTCGCCCGGGACTCTCCAGGCCAGGGCCAGTGGCGGGGTGGGTGTCGCTCTTTGTGTGCCCCTAGGGAGGGGCATTGCACTCAGCCCCGTGTCTCACGCTTAGAATAGCCGGCCCTACCCCCTTCCTCTCCTTGTTCGGGCCTTTAGGCTGGCTGCTGGCATCTCTCCCCCAGCCTCCCCCAGCCCCGGGGATCTGCCCCATGGATAGAAACACCCCCTCCCCATTCGCCCTTGCTGCAGAGAAACCCCGGGGCAGAGCGAGGATGTTACTTGCCCGTAAGGAAAGGTGTCCACAGCAGCCCCCGGGCTGCCATCTTTGCCCCGTTCGCCTGGGAAACCAGCCAGAGCTGTGCTCTGATTGACAGGGACAGGCCGGTGGGACAGACAAGGTGGGGGGGAGATTGGGGTGGGGATGGGGGGAGCCAAGACAAGCCGGGACCGAGCTCCAGAGCGGGCTGTCTAGCTCACAGCCCTACGGGGAGCCGAGGGCCGCTGGGTGTGTGCCCAGGGGGTGTGCCCCGGGGGTTACAACAGGAGGGCTGATGAACCCGGCCAGCAAAGCCCTGGCACCACAAGGCACTTCTGAGGGGAGAGCGAGGCCAGTCTAAGGCCGGAGTGGAGGAGGATGCTGTGGCCAGCGGGCACAGGAAGGGCACTGCCCCAGTGACTCCCTTTGTTTTCCCGGGAGGCTCCTGGGAACGAGGGGACCTGCCGCGGAACGGCACCCCCTGCTGGCCAGATTCAGTCGCAACCCCTTGGGCAGAACAATCCCTGGTAGACCCTCACGTGCACCCCCCCCCACAGCACGGGAGTTGCCCCAGCTGTCCCTCAGCCTCCCTGCCGGCCTCGGCTTAGCCTGGGAGGGTTAATGGGATGACAGGTGGAGGTGTTCCGGCTGCGGGTCCAGGGCCAAGTGGGGACCAGCCTTGCCGGCACTCGTGTGGGGTGATGTTCTGGATCCAGACACGTTCTGGGCCCGTCTACCAGACCTCCCAGCCTTCTCCTCCCCCTCTGCCAACCTTTTCTTCCCCCCGGCTTTTCTGTCCAGGCCCCCAGGCCTGTGTGCTTCAGGGCGGGTGTGTTTCCCCCGCTCTGTTAAGGTGGTATCTCTGCAGCGTGGCCTATGCCCCCACCCAGCCTGGGGGCGGAGAGATGGTTTTAGTGGACCGGCCACTGGTCGGGGGCTCGGGAAAACTGCATTCAAGGCTAAGCTGTGGGATTCCTGGGTGGCCTTGGGCAAGTCCGGCCCGCCCCAGAGGTACCCCTCTCACCTTTCGAGGAAGAGATTGGAGAGGGGAGGAGGGGGCCAGGCCAACCCATGGCCTTGCCCCCGCCATCCACCCCATCCTGACATCCCGCTGTCAGTGAGCTCCTGCCCGCTCTGCCAGCAGGTAGGGTCATGGGCGTCCCAGGGCACCAGACTGGATGCCACCGCCTTACAAAGGTCTGGGGTGGGGGCGGGGGGATCCTTTAACCCCCTCCCTGCCGTCTCAGCATGGCAGCGGGCTTGGCAGGCACGTGCCCGCCCATGCCAGGGCCTGTGATTATTTGTGGGTGACTCATTGGCAGGGGCTTTTTGTGTTTGGCGGCAGGCCTGTTATTAACACGCGGCTGTGGCTCCCTGCCTGTTTCGCCCTGGGATGTGGCAGAGGGTGGGTGGTGAGTGGGGCCGGGGGTTGTGGGGGTGGATAGCCACGGAGCAGCCTGCGTGCTGGATGGTTGGCTTCCCCAGCTACTCCCCAGTTAGGGAAAGGGGGGGCCCGCCTCCGTCCAGCTCTGGGGGCCCCGATCCGGCTCCCTCCGCTCTGAAGTCGGGGGCAACGCTCCCGTCGAGGGGCAGGCCGGGGCCCCTCCGCAATGACCCTGCTGGGAGAGGAGGCATTTTCTAGGGAGGAGGGCACATCTGCCTCCCCAGCTGCTGGCCAAGGGGGCAACTTTTGTCCCCTCCCTTAGGCCGGGCGCTGGGGGGGGGGCACTAGCCTGAGAGGAGGGCGCGGGGACAGGCCGAGGGCACGTTGCACACGGAAGATGCACCCTGCCCGTGGCAGGGGGCATGGTGGGGCCAACACAGCACACACGGAGGGGCCCTGGGAGTGGGGGCGGGCGGGGGGGCGTAGTAGAGGGTGCAGTGAGGGCAGATGGCCACCAGGGGGAGAGGCACTGAGCGGAGCTACCACAGCCCCCAGCTGCTGCTGGAGGTGCTCACCGGGGTGCCCTTTGCCCTGTCCCTTAGCTGGGTGGGGCGGAGAGGGAGGTGCCTGGCCTGGTGCGGGGCATAGGTTTCAGGGAGGAGGGGCTGGGTTGAAGGGTTGGCCGTAGGGTGTGAGGGGCGTCTGAACTGGGAGGGCTATGGGGGAGGGGGGCTCTGTACTGGAGGGTCTGAGCTGGGGGGAGGCTGCAGAGAGGGGGTCCGAGTTAGTGGGATGGCTATAGGCAGGGAGGGTCTGAGTTGGGGGAAGGCTGGGGGGATGGGGTCTGAACTGTGAGGCCTGAGCTACTGAGGTAGCCTTTGGGGGGGGGAGTCTGAGTTGCGGGGGAGGCTACAGGGGGGCTCTGAGCTGAGAGAGGCTGAGATCAGTTGTGGGGAGGCCGGGGTGGGGGGGGTCTGAGCTGTGAGGCCTGAGCTAGTGGGGTAGCCATGAGCGGGGGGAGGGAGTTAAGCTGGTGGGGGAGGCTGCAGGGAGGGGTGTCTCAGTTGTGGGGGAGCTGCAGGGAGCAAAGCCAGTCGCCTCATTAGTCCCCATTAAGATTCTCGCTCTCCTCCTCGGTGTGGTGTTCTCTCCTTCGCCAGGCTCCCCGGGGGCGTCCGTGCTCACGTAGGCCGCTCCGGTCCCGCTCCCATTCCCGAGCCCTATTTTCCAGGCCGTGTGCCTGCTCCAGAAACTCGCTGGGAGCTGCAGTGGGGCAGGGCCCGGGGAGCGAGCCGCGCGAGCTGTGCCTGCGTGCGCATGAATGTGGGCATGTGTGGGCTCACAAGTGTGTAGAGGTGTGTGCCGGCGCGCGCACCTGCGTGATCCTGGGTGCGCACAAGTGGGCTCGGGTCTTCGCCGGTCCATCTACTCCGGGCACACGGGCGTATTTCTGTGCACGTTGCTATCCGGCTGTGCATTTCTGCAGCACCCCCGGTGTCAGTCTGACCCCCTCCCACACCCTCCAGAGCATTCTCCCTGGATGCTCCTGGCCTTTTCGGCCCATTAACGAATTAAGGCCCCAAAGCCCGGGAGAGGCGCGACCGTGTAATACCCATTTGTGAAACACAACAGGGTAAGTGGTTCCCCTAAGGCCACATAGTGAATCAGTCAATGGCACAGACAAGACGGGATCTCACAAGTCCCAATTCCCAGCCCCAGCCGTGAGACACCAGTTCCTGCCCAGAGCCCGGAATAGAACTCAGGAGTCCTGACTCCCACCCCCCCTTGCCCCTTCTCTGCCCATTGGATCACTCTGCTTCCCATGGTTTTAGCCCATTATTTTAAAGCACATTCACTTGCTTATGTTCTGCTCCCCCTGTAGCGACCCCGTTCCAAAGAAAAAGGGTTAAACCAGCCCTGAGAAGGGCTGTGGCTGGGGGCAAGTTTTAGGGGAAAGTGGGGCTGACTGGGAGGCGGGCTCAGCTGGGGGCCACGTCCCAAACAGACCCAGCCGGCCATATAAAGGCCAGGGAAGCCAGAGCTGAAACAGTCTCCTCTAGCTGGGGAGGCGGAGTGGCCTGGCTGCTGGGGAAGCTTGAGAAAGTACCTGGAGTGGAGCAGGGCTTGTGGGGGGGCGGGGGGGAGGCCAGAGGAGCTGGGGAGCTCCAGGCTGGCAACTCCCCAGGCTGCAGGGCCTTGTCTGAGGCCTAGAAGGAGTCCGGGGGTTGCAGGGGGCAGCCCATGGGTAGGCCGAGGCCGCAGGCCAAATCTCCTTGCCTGTGATGACTGGCTATTACACTGCAGTCGGCCCCAGGGAGTTGGGGGCTTGGTTCTGACTGGCAGTATCCTAGACTGAGGCAAGGTAGGGATTAGATGGTTGGGGGTTTCCCAGGGAGGGGAGACCCAGAGCTAGACTGTGGGGGTACTGCCAGGGGGCAGCACCCCAGGTAAAGAGCACCGGGGTCCAGGGAGGGACATGGTGCCAGCAGTGGACAGCGTGACACCAGCCTTCAGAGGGTGCTCTGTGCTGAAGATGAGCTAATTCCCGGATGGCCAGCAGGAGGCGCCGCAGGGGTGAGTCGCCGCTCTGCTATGCCCCCCGAAAAAATTCCCCCTGCAGCCTCAAGGGGATTTGGTATTCTTCATTTCCCGCCCTATGCCATTGTACACGGATTGCGATGTGCTGCAAATGAGGTTAAGTGACTTGCCACAGGGATAACAGCAAGTCGGTGACAGAGCCCAGAGTTGAACCCAGGAGTCCTGGCACCCAGGGCCCTTCCCTAACCACGAGATTACCCTCCCCCTTATCACTAGGAATGGGACCCAGAAATCCAGATTCCCTCTAACTCTAACTTGTAGACTAGACTCCACTTTCAGGAGTGCTCTGGCTGTGTGAGCTTCCTCCCTCCCTCCGAGGTGGGATCAGAACCCAGGCGTCCTGACCCTCCTAGAGAATCATTCATTAGCCATGCAACACGGCAAGGCTGGGACTGGAACCCCAGAGTCCCGCTGCCTCGACTCCTGCACTAACCACTAGCCCCCACCACCGGATGCGAGCCCCTCATGGCTTTAGGTGTTCTGAAATGCCGTTGCCGTGAGCAGCCTGTCAGCATCAGCTCCCTCCAGCTCTTCCCCTTCCCTGCAGGTGGGCGCAGCCCCCGCGCTGGCACAGCTGATCTCCGAAATACCTATTTGCAGGGCTTTTATCAAGAGAAAAAAGGGAGGCTAAATATAGCTGGCGTGTGCTAGATTGTAGGTGGCTGTGAGGGAGCCCCCGTGTCAATGCCAACGGGGGCTGCTGGCATGTTCCCTGGGCACAGTCAGCTCCAAAGGAGGGATTGGGGAAGAAAGCGACTGCATGCGGATTCCCAAGGGCTCCGCACCCACCGCTGGGCCCGGATTTGCTAATGGGATCAGCACCCAACACCCTGAGCTCCAACAAACCTGGACCAGAGGGCTTGATTCTGACCTCACACTGGGGGCCACCTGGAAACGGCTCCATTGACCTCAATGACCCTGACTTGTAGGTACTCCAGGGCAGGGATAGGGGAAGATGATGACTTAAAGTCCCTGTGCACTCCCTTTATCTGGGTAGAGCCATGCAAGACCTGGATGTAAATTAGAGCAGCCCTTAGGCTGCTCTAAATCTGTGCTGTATATCCCACGATCGTCAGAGAAGCAGAGGGTAACCATAGAGCTAGGCATCCTGGCCAGGCCTCCAACACCCTCCCTGTGCTGGATGTTGAGAGTAGGGCCGGCGCAGTGCCCGTACGCCAGATGGCTGCTGAGGTCGATTCTCGGGGAGGCTGTTACCACCCGGGGATAAGCCTCAGCTGAGCTGCCTTCATGTCAAGCCGGTCCAGAGAGCAGACTCCAGAGTGAATGTAGTGCTAGCAAAGGCACCGGGCCCTTTAAATAGTTGGAAAGCAAAACAAATACCTGGCAGGGGAACCCCAGATGGGTGGGCATTGGGAAAGCAATCTGGAAAATATCTGAACCCCCTGGGGTGGTGGGGAGAATGGATGGGGCTGGGAGGGGACCAGCGAGCAGAAAAGAAATACCCCCCCCATCCCTTTCCCATGGGGACAGAACTGTCGTGCCTATTAATAACGATGATTAATAATTAATAACGGCTGCCGTTTAGCGGGGCCCTTTCCCTCCGAACGTCCCTCGGGCTCTCGACAAACCAGTTTGCAAGCGGCAGGGCTGGGTCCGCCTCCCCCATCTCGCCCCCTTGGCACCAGAGTAAAGGTGCCGATTGCGGAGAAGCTCACGCCCCCAGGGCAGGCTGCGAGAGCTCCGCCCGGCGCTGAGATGCGGCCATCTCTGGGGTGGGGTTCGGACCGGAGGTGAAGCGGGATCCTGTGTGTCACGGACACTGCAGTGGGGAAGGAATGCTGGGAGAGGTTTGTTCGGGGTGCCACTGTAGTGGAATAGCGCTGGGAGTAGAGGCAGCTGAACCCAGCGGATAGCAGTTTGAGCAGGAGCCTGGGACTCAGGATGCCTGGGTTCTATTCCGATCCCTGGGCGGGGAATGTGGGGTACGCCTGGCTGTCCAATCGGTGCAGCTCATCTGATGACTCTGCCTATTACGTCTCCTCGGTCAGCGTCACCAGCTCAGCACCGTGAGTGTCTGATCCGTGCTTAGGACTGATGGCGTTTAAACTCGACCTCCTAATTTGGCCGTGGCGAGCACGCAGTCGGTGGGTGGGACCCACACAGCAATGCGCCTTCACGTGGCCGGCAAAACATACTCAACTTGTGCTGAATCTCTGCCTTCATTAAAAGAAAAACCCCTCGACCCTCAGGGCAGCTGAGCTGAGCGTAACTGACATGGGGCTGCCTGGATCTGCAGAGAGCCTGAAACAATAACTCAGAGGTGTGAACGTGCCTCCCCGTGGTGGGGTGTTTATGGTCCTGGCTTTACAGAACTCGCCTGTCTCCTCCAGAAGAGTCAGACACCTTCTCCAGTGTTACTCCAGCAGGGCTGGCAGGGAAGCTTTTACTGGGCTCATTTTTTATTCTGTGCTATGCAAGGAGGCGCTAATTTGCCTCTTGTCCCATCCATCCCTTGCTTGCAGCGACCCCTGCTGGCGCGGCTGGGAATTGGGGTGTGTCCCTCATTCGCTCTCCCTCTGGGTCCCTACCGGGCTACCTGCTGGCTTGGTTACAGATTGGCCTAGACCGCCCAGCTATCCCCTCCCCTTTCCAGGGATCCCTGCGGGGCAGGCTAAGAACTGGTCAATATCCCTCATTTTCAGCCCCTTGCTGGTCCTCATCTCCTGCTTCCAAAGCAGCTCTTCACCCTCCAGAACCTCATGGTATCTACCCAGGCCCCTGCACAAGGTTTGACTCGGTCTCCGCACGGATGGCTTCGGCGAGCGGGTCTGTTTCTGGCAGCCCTTGCGCCCTTATCCTTCCAGGAAAAACACGGGCTCGGCAAATACAGCATTGGCTGCAGACTGTAGCATGATTTTGTCCCTGGATTTCCCCACCGGGGAGAGGGAGGGAGGACGGCCTGGTGCGGTGGGATATCTGTGGCCAGTTGTGATTAACGCTGAATGTTTTCCGCCCCCTGGGAGAACAGAAACCGTATTTCCTGATTTAAAAGGCGGAAGGGCTCCCAACTTCCTAGGTGTTTGCCTGCGTCACGGAACCAGACCCGCCGGCTGATTGGGTTGTGGATGATTGACAGCACCTGTTGGGGGCTGGGTCCTGGCAGGGAGAGAGCAGCAGGTCAGAGAACTGACCATGACAGAGCCCTGGAGGTCAGAATAACCAGGTCATGGTTGAGGGGCCTCGGCAGAGATGCGGGGGGACCCCAGGGCTGGGCCAGATCATGTCAGCATGTAGGTGCATGAGAAGGGACGGGGAGGGGGGCAGTTAGGGTGACCAGATGTCCTGATTTTATAGGGACAGTCTTGACTTTTGGGGTCTTTTTCTTATTATATAGGCTCCAAACACCCCTCACCACCATCCCGATTTTTCTCATTTGCTGTTTGACCACCCTGGGCCCAGGTCTGGAAGGGCTTTCAGTCAGAAGTGAAATGCTTGCGGCCCCAGTATTAGAATAGCAGGTCTCCCTGGTTTGGGGAGCGGTGAACAGAAGGACTGGAATAGAAAAACCCGCTCCGGGGCAGCTTGGAGCCTCGTCAGCAGAGCTGTGCCGGGCGTGTTTGCATCACACCTGCCAGAGACCTGCCTGGCTGCCATCCCAGCGTGGGTTGTGTGACCTCCTAAGCTAATCCGGGGCAGCACTTGAAGGAGACCTCCGAAGAGCGCCGCAAGCAGAGCTGCAGGTGATTCGCTGCTCTTCCCGCTGACTCAATCCCCCGGCTTAGGGTCGTGCTGCTGGAAGGGCCGTCCTCTGCGTGAGTCATGAAGCCAAGTTCCTGGCTTCTTGCACTTGCTAATCAGTCCCATTGCAAGTGGATGAGAGTTGGGGTGTTGATCCCAGGGTCCTGGCTGGAAAAGTGCATTCTGTCTGCTTAAAATTCTCCCGCTGTATTGCCAGTTGGATCGAACTCAGCAATCTGGCATGGCAATGCTGCTAAATGGCCGCTGTGCTCCCCTCAAGAAGTGGGCGCATTTCAGCAGTGGGTACAATGATCCCAGTAGGTAGATTATATGTCAGTGTGTTAAAGTGTTTTGGGATCCTTCAGGTATTAAAATGACTAACGTTGCTTGGTCTAGACGTGTATTGGAGTTTGTGGGGGAGCAATCTGTGGCTAACAGAATCATAGGACTGGAAGGGACCTCGAGAGGTCATCTAGTCCAGTCCCCTGCACTCATGGCCGGACTCAGTATTATCTAGAACATCCCTGACAGGTGTGTGTCTAATCTCCTCTTAAAAACCTTCAATGATGGAGATTCCTCAACCTCCCTGGGCAATTTATTCCAGTGCCACCCTGACAGGAAGTTTTTCCTAATGTCCAACCAAAACCACCCTGGCTGCAATTTAAGCCAGTTGCTTCTTGTCCTATCCTCAGACGTTAAGGAGAACAAATTTTCTCCCTCCTCCTTGTAACAAGGTTTTATGTCCTTGAAAACTACTATCCTGTCCCCTCTCAGTCTTCTCTTCTCCGGACAAAACAAACCCAGTTTGGTCAATCTTCCCTCGCAGGTCATGTTTTCTGGCCCTTGAATCGTTTTGGTTGCTCTTCTCTGGACTTTCTCCAATTTGTCCTCATCTTTCCTGAAATGTGGCGCCCAGCACTGGACACAAGACTGCAGCTGAGACCTAATCAGCGCGGAGTAGAGCGGAAGGATGGTTCTACATTCAACGGACGTCTCCAAGCTACAGTCCAGTCGCTGTGAGTTGTTCGGGACTGCAGGAAAAGCCCGTGCAACCCAGGGGAGAGAGGCATGGGTGGATGGTCAGGGCCCTTGATCTGCTCTCTGGGGATCCGAGTTGAATTCGGTCACTGGCTGAACCTAGAGCAAGTCACTGAATCCCTCTGGGCCTCCATTTGCCGTGGGAATAATGGCCCTTTCTTCTGGGTCTTGTCTGTTTAGACTGTAAGCTCTTTGGGGCGGGGCTGCCTCTTGCTATGGGTATGTCCACACTGCAGACGAAGGGGTTACTGCAGCCCGGTGAGGGTTCATGTAGCTGGCAGTGGTAGTGAGGATGCAGCTGCCCCCCGTACAAGGCCGCCGGGGGGGAGTGTAGGTACAACTCGGGAGTCCTGGGTGCGAATCCCAGCTCTGCTGTTGCTTGAGCAAGTCACAGCCTCTCTGTTTTCCCTTTGTCTTGTCTCGTGTAAGGCCTGTGTGGTCTAGTTCCCAGGCTCTGGGGCCCAAGCTGGGATCAGAGACCAGGTTCTGTTCCCAATTCTGCCTCTGCACTGCTTGGTGATATCTTTATCTGTCTTGGCTATGTAGCCTGGAAACTCTTTGGGGCAGAGCCTGTCTCTTAATTTGCCTCTCTAGGCCTCAGTTTCCCCACGCAGTGGTAGTGTCTCTTGTCTCGTTTGCAAAGAAGGTGGAGATCTTCTGATGAAAAGGAGGCCGGGGAAGGAGGCGAGATTAACAAGACTGCTCCGCTTAGAAAAGAGACGACTAAGGGCGGGGGTACGATACAGGTCTGTGAAATCGGGAATGGTGAGGAGAAAGGGAAGGAAGGGTTGTTTACCCCTTCATGTAACACATGAACTGGGGCTCGCGCAAAGCAGTTCATAGGCAACGGGTTTCAAACAAACATAAGGGAGTACTTCTGCACCCAGCGCAGTCAGCCTGTGGAACTCCTCGCCGGGGGATGCCATGAAGGCCAAAAGAATTAGATGCTTTCACAGAGGACAGGTCTATCAATGGCGGTTAGCTATTGTCAGGGACGCAACCCCATCCCTAAACCTCTGACTGCCAGAAGCTGAGACTGGATGACAGGGGGTTGGATCATTTTATAATCGCCCTGTTCTGTTCATTCCCTCTGAAACACCTGGCTCCAGCCACTGTCGGAAGGCAGGATGCAGGGCTAGATGGACCAGTGGTATGACCCAGTGTGGCCGTTCTGATGTAAGATCTAAGTATTACGTACAGCACCTGACACAGTGGGGTCCTGATCACAGCCGAGGCCTGCAGGGGTGCTCGTAGTCCCAATAACTCATAAATCAAAATGAGGGATGCAGATCACATGGGGCTAGAGGCCCTTGTGGGGGAGTTTCGTAACGTGCCTTTTCCCTTTATGTAACTCTGGCAAGGGTTAAACGGCCAGGCGGGGGGCCGGGGGGGGGGGGGGGTTGCGGGGCCGAGGAGTCAGGCCAGAGGTGGAAGGGACTCTTGCAGCTGGCGGGTGTGTGTGTGTGTTCGGGGGGGATGTTTGTGGTGTAACAATCAATTGCAGCCTGGCAGCGCGCTGTGGGTTTGGATCCCTGCTCCTCTCTGCCCTGGATCCTAGCACAGACCCCTCCCCTGCCCGCTCTGCAGCTGCTGTGGGGCTGGCACTTGGGTGGCGGGGGGGGGGTGGAAACTGCAGAGGGGGAAGGAAAAGGTGGGGGACATAGAACTGGGCTGGTTCCTACACAAAAAGGCAGAAGATGCAGGAAGCAACGTAGTGGAGGGGGAGCTTTTTTGTCATCTGGCATCTTCAGGGTCCTGATGCCGCCTGGTTCCCGTGCTGGGGGCCTTGGGCAAGGGAGAGGAGCCAGGCCCGACATGGGGTGGCTGGTGGAACCCACGCCTGCCTATCCCAGGGGCTAAGATTATCCACCGGGACTAGTGAGTGGGGGAGGCCCACGGCGAGACCCCTTAAAGGGGTAGGCGCCTTCTGAAAATCCAGCCCCTTTTAAGGTGTCGCGCCTCGATCCTCCCAGAATCCAGGTGACTCCTCGCTGCTGGAGGTCTCGGCTGTAAAGCCCCGTTTTACAGGTGGGGGAGCTGAGACGCGGGGAGGTGACCCAGCTGGGCACAGGACTGGCTCCCAGCCCTGTGCTTTGAAGGGCACACGGGCCCTGCTTGCCTGGCATACCATGGCGAAGAGGAGGACTGACTGTGACCCATAGCAGCTGTGCCCTGCGGCCTTTCATTCCCCCCCCCGCGACACACTCTGAGTCTCGTGTGTCTGCTGGCCAGATTCTGCCTCCTGAGGATCTCACGGGACAGCGCTGCGGGGAAGCTGAAGTCAAACCCCGAGTGTCCTGATTCCTCCGTGGCTGTGACTTGGTCAGAACGCAGAGAGGCAGCGTGTAGGGCCGGGTGGATCTGGGTTTTCTTCCTGGGGCCGCCTCTGGCCATGAGCAAGTCCCTTGGCCACTCCGTGCCTCAGTTTCCTCTCCCACCCTTTGCCTGTCTCTTTAGCTTGTGAGTTCTTTGGCGTGCGCCTCTCGCTGTGGCGAGAGTCCCGATGGGGCTCAGAGTTTGACTGGCACTTCCAGAGATGACTACAACACAAGTAGTAAACAGAGGGGTTACCTCAGATTGGCAGGGGGATAAGGGGGAGAAGCCAGGCCCTTAGGGGTCAAGTGGAGTTTCCCCAGGGATGACTTTGGGTCCTCGAAGCTCTCCATGGTGAGATAACGCTGTGAACTCCCTGATTTCTGCCTCCCCAGAGGTTCATGGAGGGAAATCCCACAATGCAAATCTGTGTGTGGGCCCAATGGACATGATCCACTGGCCCTGACTGGCCATGTCAGAGTCGGAGGCACCTGGGCAGTATATGGTGACTGAGCCAAAGCACTGAAACTACAGTCCAATGTCTCCTAATGCCCGTGGTTAACACCAGGCGGCCAGCACTGTATTTAGGGGCCTGATTTCGCCAGGGAGCCAAGCCACAGACTCTGCCATCAGCACCCCGGCAAAGCAGGTCTCTTCCGGCCAGGTGCCCCGCAGCCTGATTTTCAAAGGAGATGAACGCGCCCAATGCAATCGCCCCTCTGAAAACCAGATCCCCGTGGGGCTTCAGCCGGCCGGCCTTGCCGAGGCTGCAAGGAACAACCACAGCAGAACCTAAAAGGTGCCCCCTACCCCGGCCATTGTTTTGGGGGTGGGCACTGGAAATGGACCCGGCAAATCAAGAACAATCGAGCCAGGGAGTTGAGGGGTGCACCTGAAGCCCTCCCCCACCAAAGCTGCTATTCCTCAATTAGGATAGTACCCCTCCCCCTGCCCAGACACCCCTTTTTCCAACCCCTTGAAGTGCCATCCCCAGCTTCCCTCCCAGCGGGGTCCCCCAGATCACCAGGGAAAAGGGGGAAGCCTCTGCTTAGAGCAAGGCCGGGCCGGCACATCCGCTGCAAACGGGCCAGGATCCAGCCTCGCGCCTTGGCCCGGCGCTAGGAGCCTTCATGCTGTGGAGGGCGGGATGGGTTGGGGTGGGGGGCAGCCAACGGGGGAGTGGGGGTAACTGGCTGAGAGCGGGGAGAGCGGATCTGTCTGCCCAGAGAACCGGCAGCCCCGGGGCGGGGTTGAGTTTTTAATAAGTCGATGGCGGGCCTGTGGGCCTCGTTGTCCCGGCCCCCTCTTACTGAGGCAATTAGCTCAGTGGCTTAGGGTTTTGCATGGGAACGCAGGGCCCTGCTTGCCTCCTGTGGGCGAGGAGGGCGCGGGTGATCTCTTTAAGACCCAGAGGGAGCCCAGGCCGGGGCGGTAGGCTGTGCTGATTGCAGAAGAGAAGGAGCCTTCGGTCTCCATCACCAGCCATTCAGGCGCAGAAAGAGAGAGCGAGGAAGAGGAGGAGAAGGGGGCGAGGGGCGGGGGAGGGGAGCTGATCCCCCTGCTGGCAATGGCCTGAGCCGAGCCCTTAGGCCATCCAGCCCTCCTGCTCTGGCTGTGGACCGACCAGCCCTGCCTCCTCGCCCACCCCTGCTCCCATTCCCCCCCTCCCCGCACAATGCCAGCTGGGGCGGCGTAGCCCCTTCCTACACTAGGGAGGCTGGGCCGGGGATGTGAGCCGGCGAGCAGGGAGAGCCATTGTGGGGGGAGAGGAGCCAGGCAGAGGAGGCCGGACGAGGCTATGAGGTGTGGGCGACCGGAGAAGGCCCCCCGCTGAACCATGATGAAGACGGAGCCCCACGCCGCCAGCCCCGGCAACAGCGGCAGCCTGAGGAGCGCCTCTCCCCACAGGAGCGCCTACGAAGCGGGGATCCAGGCCCTGCGGGCCACCAAGGATGCCCTCGGGGCCGCCGAGAGCGAAGAGGCCAAGAAGGCCCGGAGCAAGAAGTATGGGTCCAACGTGCACCGGATCAAGAACATGTTCCTGCAGATGGGGACGGCCCCGCCGGGCGAGGGCGCCTGCGACCTGGCCAAGGTGAAGGAGAAGCCGGTCCGGCTCTCCTTGCCCCGGGCCAGCAGCCTGAACGAGAACGTGGACCACAGCGCCCTGCTGAAGCTGGGGACCAGCGTGTCGGAGCGGGTGAGCCGCTTCGACTCCAAGCCCGACAAGCCGGTCTCCAAGCTCCAGGAGACCCGGAAGATCTTTGAGCGGAGCCTTCAGGAGAAGGAGACCACCAACAAGCTCCTGCTGAGGAAGGAGCGGGCTGGCTTCCAGGACAGGAAGCTGGACGTGGTGGTGAGGTTCAACGGCAGCACCGAGTCCCTGGACAAGCTGGACACGGAGGCCGTGTCGCCCACGGTCAGCCAGCTCAGTGCCGTCTTCGAGAAGGCCGACCTGAGGAACAACCTGCACAAAACCCCCAGTAAAGTCGGGCCCCTCAACTCCAAGATCGTCAGCAAGAGGTCCCGGGTCTTCCTCCAGGGCCCGGAAGGGGGCAAGGCGGACGCCCGGGCGGGCGACGGGCCGGCTCTCCAGCTGCGAGCCAGGCCGCTGGAGGGCGACAAGGCCCAACCCAAGCCGGTGGCGCCCAGGCCGGGCGAGAAGGACGCCGGGGGCCCGCGGGCCCAGAGCGTCCAGGAGGTGCGGAAGATCAAGCCGGTGGAGGTGGAGGAAAGCGGGGATTCGGAGCAGGAGTTCGAGGCCGCCGAGCAGGCGGAGGAGACGGCGGCCGAGCAGGCCAAGAGCAAGAGCGTCGCGGCCGGGCCCGAGGCGATCCAGGCCGAGGTGACGGTGCACGCGGCCTTGGAGAACGGCGGCCTGGCCGCGGAGAAACACGGGCAGGCCCCGGACGTGGCCGCCTACCCCGAGGAGGAGGGCAAGGGCGAGGGGCAGGAGGAAGCTGACCCGGGCGACGAGTCCAAGAAGGAGGACTTCTCGGAGGCCGACCTGGTGGACATCAGCGCGTACAGCGGGCTGGGGGAGGACTCGGGGGGGGAGCGGGCTGGACGAGGACGAGGAGGCCGACGGGCTGTACGAGCCCGAGTCGAGCTGCGTGGAGATCCCCGGCCTGTCGGAGGAGGAGGAGCTGGCTCCCAGCCGCAAGATCCAGTTCAGCACGGCTCCTATCCAGGTAGGCCGCCGGGTGTCCCCGTGCCTTGCCGGGGTGGGGATAACGGGGCTGGGCGCTCGGGGCCGGCGCGAGCCCCGGGTGACCTCAGCACCGGCCCATGGGGCCCTCTCCGCGCCCGCGGGGAGGTGTGAACAAGGGCGGTCATTCCCGCCTCGGGGCACGTGGTGAGGAAGTGTCAGAGCTGGGAGAACCCAGCCCGCTCTAGCATCTCTCTCCATGCGCCACCTCTCTCCCCCGCTGCCTGGTAGCTCCCTGCCTGGGGATTTTTCCAGATCGTCACGCCACCGCCCCCAGTGGTCCGGCGGGGGTGGGATGCCGTTCGTATCGGCTCTAGGGATGCCATGCGGCCTGTGCCAACGGGCTGGCTGGACATCACGAAATGCAGCCATGACTGGGGTGGATGGACAGCATCCGTCCAATACACATTTGTGCCGGGCTGAGTCGGGGGGAAGATGTTGGTCAGGAGCACCAGAGCCAACCCCCTCACTGGGGTGAGACGTGCCAAGGGGCTATCAAGGGCTAGGCAGGACCGTGGGGTAGGGTCTGGGATCCCCCCGCTCCAGTCAGGGTCTGAGCCAGTTTTGCTGCGGGTTGACTTGGTGATTCCAGGGGGCGTCGGTATGTGGGGTGCGGGGCTCTAGCCCATTAAGCCGTCCCCATTTGGTGGAGCAAGCAGACCCCACCTTCCTCTTCCGCTGGCAGAGACCTGCCCGCCCAGATCCCAAGGCCAAGCCAGGCCTGGGCAGCCATTGAGGCCGCTGGATTCCCTGCAGGCCGGATAAGGCTGCTCCCTTGGCATTGTGGGCAGATCTTTGGCATTGGGCAGGCGGTTTGCTGGATGGAGAGCGGGTCTGAGCAGTGTGGGGCAGGAGAACATCCTGGAGACCCCTGGGTCTGGGGCGCTCTGAGTCTGCTGTGGATCCCAGAAGCCTGGCTTTGCACAGGGATGGACAGCCTCGGGATAAGGATGAGCTCATGAAGCTGGCGAGGAGGGTGAAGGGAGGATACCAGCTGTCAGATCCTACCTCAGGGGAGGTCTTTCCATTGGCATCTGGGTTGGCTCCCCGCCCCTCCTCCCCCACGCTGCTTCTCTGCCCCATTGGGGGCCTGCAAGAGGAGGCTACAATCACCCCATGATCAGAATCTGGTGCCGGATTCCTCTCTGGAGTTACACCATGGGCAGCATTTGGACCAGGGCCTGTGATTTGGCAATGGGAACCAGGAGGGCTCGCCTGGCGGGGGGGAGAGTGGATCAATGTGGGTGGATACGGGCCGGCGTGCTGGTCCGGTGCCCTCGCCACGGTGTGCATATCTGATCCTCTGTGCCCACCCTAGATCCAGGGGAGGGGAACCCTGCTGCTTGCGTATCCCCCTGGAACAGGTGCATTGTTACAGCAGCCGCTCCCAAGCCCCCAGCTATGGTAGTGCGGCTGATGAACTGGTGGGGGGTGATTTTCCCTGCAGACTGTTGGCCCGGGGGGGCGCCTGCTCCCCCCACGACCCCTTGCTCTATTCCAGGCTGGGTCTGACTCTAAGGATCTGGGAATTGGTCTGCGAGAGATTCGCTGGCAGGAGCCGGGCAGAGCGGTTATCCACAGGCAGCCCCACGGGTGTGGGGAGCTATGGCTGTGGGGCAGAGGAACCTTTTGGTTGGGTGTCAGGAGAGTCAGGTTCCATGCCCAGCTCTGCCACTGACTCACCGGGCGACCTCGGGTGAGTCACTCCTGTCTCCGTGCCTCAGTTTGCCTACTTGCTGCGCACGGGCCGTCAGGCTGATGAGGGCTCCCTGCAGGGTTGGAGGCTGGGCTTGTTAATGGTTGCAGGGGCAGGTGCTGGAGCAGGACGCGTTGCTGTCATCCTGGGGGTGCGGGGCCATCGCAGGAGAGGGCGAGATTTGCCCAGTGAGAGGAATAGCCGTGGAAGGACATTAAGACTTTGCTTGTGTGGTGTGCCATTGCCGGGAGGAGACCAGGATGCATATGTGGCCTATCAGGGGTAGGAGGCTGGGAGCGCTGGTCTTGGCCTTGCGGGCGGTGATTTTTGACTGCGCCCCTCTTCTCCATGGGATGAGTGTCCCAGGGCTTGGCTGGGTTCTTTGCCCATGGCTGGCCTTTCGGAGACAGTTATCTTTGTAAAACCCCTTCTCCCATCACGAACGAAGGCCCTGCCTGAGATCGGGGCCCCACTGCGCCAGGCGCTGTGCGTACCGAGTCGGAGACCTTGCCCTCAAGAGCTCACCATCCACATAGACCAGAAAAAGGCAAACAGACTTGCCCAAGGGTCCCCCAGTAAGTCTGTGGCAAAGCCAGACCTCCTGGGCCCCAGTCCAGTGATCCGGCCTCTGGCCCGGGCTGCCTGTCTCTCCACTGGCCTACAGCTGCCTCTCATCCATTGTTTGGCGTGGGATCTCTGGGGAGGAAGGGCTAGTCGTCATTGGTCACGTCCCTGAGCTAACAGGCAGTGGATGGCCTTCGGGCTGGGAGGGGGGGAGAAATGGGGGGCCTCCGTGCCAGTATCAGGACCTTGCTGATTTCTGCACTGTTGTGCCCCCCTTCTTCCCCCGCCCGGGTGCAGCAGAAGTGAGAAAGGGGAAGTCTCGCCCCCGCAAGACATGCCTGCTTTATCGTCGCAGCCTCTGAACAAGTGGGCCCGACCCTCTTGTAGATTCACCCCGAGCCAGGCGGGCAAGGAAGAGCCTGGGGCAGGGAGGGGGAGGGGCGGCTGCGCCAGCGACGTGGGGCAGGATTCGGGGGTGGGGGGGCAGAAACATACGCGGTGCCTGAGTGTGGGGGATACAGCTGGAGAGAGATGCCTGGGCAGCATGGCAAAGGGGCGCGGGGGTCCACGGCTGTCAGCGGGCAGGGAAGTTACCATGCCCCACATCTGCCCATTCCAGCAGGGCCCATCCGGGCTCCTGATTGTAGGTGGACCCAGGAGCCGGCTGACCCGAGGCCGAGGAGCAAACGGGTGTTAGGTTCAGCGCAGCCCCGTGGCTATTGCTGTCTGAGAGGCAGCCGCCAGGCCACAGGGCCATTCAGAGCCGTTACCCCCGCTGGCAGAGCGGACATTAGTGCCAGCCAGAGCGAGGAAGCTGTGGCACACCACCTTCCCGCCACACTAACGATCGCTGTGCTGAGGCATGGCCGGCCGTAAAGCGGCGTGACGATGCCCAGTATGATGCTGAACTCCCGGGGGCCGGGCCGCTATTTCTGGGCCTTGGCGACTTGCTCGCACTTGTGTTCCCCTGGACTGGAGGAGCAGTGATTGCTTTGTCTCTGGGTTCGGTTAGTTACAGAGCCGTGTCCCTGGTTCCGTCGGATCACTTCTCTCTGCCGCGGGGGGCGGGCTGGGGTAGGGGCGCGGGTGGGCCGCGTTTGAGGAACTGTTCTAAGAGGCCCGCTCCTCCCCAGACACCGAAGCAGCTGGGGTTTTCAGAAGAGTTCAGCCTGGAGGGGGCTGGGATCCTGTGAACATCTGGCCATTGGTGTCACGGCTGGAGCTACTGGGGAAAAACTGGCCCTTTCCGTGCTTAACTGGGAGCGGAGCCCTTTGGATAACCAGTCCCTGGTTGTGATTGTGGAGAGAGGCCCAGTGCTGGATTTTGAAGCCTGTTGAAACTGTAGCTCACAGGCAGCAGGGGGGAGCTTAGGAGCACCGGGCATGTATTATTGTAGGGCCTGCCAAAATGGTCAGCTGGGGTGTTTTTTCTCACTGGCGTGGGGGGAGTGGCGCATTTCGAATCGGGAGGGTGTCCTCCAGCCGACCTGGAGGGAGGACGAATTTTGGGCCTGGATTCCTTGCGATTCTCTCTCACGCTGGGAGCTGGGCTGGGCTGGACTTTCGGCCATAGCAACTCGGCCTCTAAAATTCTCTGTTCACGGCTGGAGGTGTGATTGGAGCACGGGAAGCCATCCCAACGGTGGCTTTCTTCCAGCTCGTGCCGGGTGGTGGCTGGCAACGTGAGTACGTACCAAGCCGCCAGCCGGCTTGGACGGGGCGGCTGGCCCGCCTCACCGGGTGTTCGCTGCTATTGTTACCCGCGATACCCAGCTGGATGTTAATGCTGGTGCCCACCTGGGCTACGACCATACTGAGCCCGCTGGCTGGATGTGAGCTGCCTGGCTAGCGGGCGCCCTTGCCTTGTGGACGAGAGGGCAGAGGGCATGAGCTCCACGCACGCCAACCTCCGCTGTTTTCTGCTCCCAGGGGCCCTTCCTCTACTGTGGGGCCTCCCTAAGAGGACTGCGTGTGAGACAAGCCCTCTGCAGGTGACTGATGGTGCATTGCTCAATCGTTACATGGATGGGCTGTTTGAGCGTGTTTGGACCGAATGGGGCCAAGGCGAGGGCTTGCCGGGCGTGTTCCCAGGAGGTGGAATGTTCCGATCAGCTGGCATGGGCCTTGTTTTTCTCTCTGCCACACGCGGTGCCCCAGGGAGCTTCATTCCAACCAGCATCCTCCCCAGACAACCCAAATACCTCGAATACCTCCCTAGAAGGGAGCAGTGGAGTGATCCACTCCATGGGCACAGAAGCTGTCTGCAAGCAGAGGACTGGCATAAATAACAGCCCTTTCCAGCCACGCAGCTTCGAGCCCCTCACGGAGGAGGCAGGCCTCCACCTTATTGATGGGGAAACTGAGGCAGGGAGACGCTCAACCCATTTGCCCAAAGTCGCCAGAGAGGCAGGGTTGAAACCTGGGTCCCCCCGCCAGTTTTCACCATCACTCAAAGCCCGCCATGACCTTGGCAAATCCCAAAGGGATTTCCTTGCCCCGTCGATCTCTGGCAAGGTGATGAAGGTGGTGGGATTGTAAATGCTGGCTGTGTCCGTAACGTTCCTGGGGTCTCCTGCGGGGTGCCCCCTTTGACGACGGCAGGGAATTTGGTGCTGACGCCGAGTGGGGCGGTCAGTCGGCCTGGGTCACAGCCAAGCCACGGGGCGCATGGTAGATCAGGCCTCTTGGATGGGGGTTAGACCTGTGAGAAATCGGGGGCTCGGGGGTCCTGCCTGAGGGTTAAACCAGTAAATAGTCAGGGGCTCAGCTGACGGGTGATCCCGGTTGCTGGGTTGTCAAGGAAACAGGAAGTCGCAGCCTCGCCTCCCGGCAACACAGCAAGCCCAATGTCTCCTCTCCCTGGGCTGCTTCCTGCCGGTGTCCAGTGTCCGGTTGGGTTGCTCTGTGGCACTGGGGCCTGCTCCCTGACTCCGCTCCGAACGGCTCCCCCTGCGCTCCCTCTCTGGGGCTCTCAGGCTCTGGGGCTGTCCTGTCCTCGGAGCTGGTTTAGGAGCGTCATCACCCGCCACGGCTGGTCGTGGGCTCCGTGGGTGGCTCGGCTCCCTGGATGGGACGTCTGGCTCCTTCCCTGCTCTGCCTCCACCTGGAGGGCCCCGGCCCTTATCCCTCTTGCCCTGTCCCCGCAGGACGCGGGTGAAGGGACAGAGCTATCTAGGGTGACCAGGCAGCAAATGTGGTTGGGGGGTCATAGGAGCCTATATAAGAAAAAACCCCAAATATCGGGACTGTCCCTAAAATATCGGGACATCTGGTCACCCTAGAGCTAACTGGGAACAACAGGGTGAATAAACCCTTCCGTGCCGGAGTGAGGACGCCCCGCCTGGCTGCAACTCCCATTGTGTCGCACCCCCAAAGCTTCTGGCACCCACGCCTTTTCCCACGCAGCGGCGTTCCATGGGGCATCCGCCTTGGGATGCATTGGTCTTCCATCTCCAGAAAGCCCCTCAAACCGAACCGGTGCAGATGGAGGTGGCGGCCAGGTTCAGCTTCGCACGTCCTCCGTCCTGAGCTCCTCCTGCCGCGGGATCTGGAGCCAGAGATGCCAAGAATCAAGCTGGCGCGCGCCCCGCTTTCCTCCGCGCCCGTGTAGCCGGGGAGGGAACCGTGGTGCCGGCGAGGGGCCACTGTCAGATATTTGGGCAGCATCCCAGACCATGCTGGAAGATGCTCAAACCATGGCCCTTGGGCCGGCATCATATCGGCTAGGCCTCATGCCCTTCGTTGGCTTGGCAGTGCTTGGGGGGCTGGGGGAGCAGAGATAATTTCTCATCGTCTGCAGCTGCCTGCATTGCTCCGCCTGCAGAGGGCGGTGGACTGGCTCTCCAGGAGCCTGGCCTGGGATCTCCAAGGGGCATAGGGCCCTCGAGCTGCCGCTGAATTTTGGTGGGACTTGGATGCTGAAGTCCCTTGGGCGCCTTTGAAAATCGCAGCACAGGTTCTAGTCCTTCCTGTGACCCTGATTCGCTAGGGGACGTGGAGCGAGAGTCCCTGGCCTTCTCTGTAACGGGCGAAGGGATGTCACTGACCTGCCTGGCCAGGGCTTACTTGGCGGTAGTTTGCACAAGGCTCTGAAGGGGTGGGAGGCACAACAGTAGTGCGAGGCACGATTGCCTGGTGAGCAGGGATTGGAATAATCCACAGGCAGGGGATTGGGATTTAGGCACCTGCAAGCCAAACGCCCATTGGCACTTGAGGGGATTTAGGCTGCTAAAGTGCCTGAATCCCTTTTGAAAATGAGACTTGGGCTCCTAAATCAGTTGGGTGTTGGGACACTGAACGCAGCAACGTCCCCCTGTCTTGACAACAGTCTGGGTGACTTGCCCAAGGTCACCCAGGAAGCCTGTGGCAGAGGAGGGAACTGAACGCTGCTTTTCCCAAGTCCCGAGCTAGTGTCCTGACCGCCAAGGTGTCCTTTCGCTCAGCGGATGAATGCTCGGGGCGTTAACTCTCTGGCTGTCCTCTGCAGCTGGGTGGAAGGGCTGGTGTTATGGACCTTGTGATGGACTCTACATGCGCTGGGTATCACAGGGCTTTGCTCTATAGCCCACGACACTGATCCCTAATACTCCTCCATTTGCAGGGTTTAGCCGAGTGGTGTTATCCCTTCTCCCCCAGCCCCTCGGGGCTGTAATCCTCTCTCCGCGAGAGGTGGGTGCTTTGTCTGGAAGCCCGGCTGGGGTGGCCCCGGCTGCTTCTCCATAAGCCATCTGCTCTGCCTGTGTTCCCAGCCAGGTGAAGGTGGGGGACCCTGTGGGGGGAGGAATGTGGACTGTTCCCCTTGCCCCCAGAGAAGAGACTGGTGCCACCTTTGCCCTGGCATGTGGAGCATTGGCGGATTTGCAGGGCTCTCACCCTGGCGGCGGCCTCTTCCCTTAGCCGAAAGCCGCGCTTCAAGGAGTGGAGGGGGTGGTTAGCCGGATGACAGGCCTGGGCCCCAGCCCCAGACCTGTGGGGCTTGCTTCCGGGGGGGCCCTGCCCGGCCAGCCCTGGTTCGGAGGGAGTGGAAGAGGTTGCTCTCGCCCTCCTTAGCAGTGGGGCTGGCTGCCCTGTCATCATGGCGGAGGTGGCTATGCCGAGGGATGGGGCTGCAATCCAGAGCCAAAGGGCAGAGGGGGAGGCCCTGCCGAGTTCAGGGGGGCATGGCCCGTTGGGAGCTCTTAGGGGCCTGACGAGTGGAAACATGGGGGCGGATCCTCCGCGAGTGCCATTGGCTGAGTCGCCTGTTAGTGGGGCAGGACGAGGACGGCCTCAGGGCTCCGGCAGGGATGGGAGTGCATGTGTGCGGGGGGGGGGGGAGCAGTGAGGTGGGTCCGTGTGACCCCCACCGCGAGGGAACCAGCTGCGTCATGGTGCCATGTCTTTCAGCTCGCTCCCAAACAGGGACCCCGACGGGCAGCCACCCCCTCCCGTGGAGCTGTTAGCTTCCAGCTGTGGGGTGCCCCCTCTGATCTCCCGAAGGACAGCAGATGCCCCAGGCAGACGCTGCCCCACGAGGAGAGTTAATGGGGCCTGGGGTTTACTGTATTATCCGAACATAGAAGCCCAGCTCCCGTGCGTGTCTTTGTTTTTATCTTCCAGCTTTGAACAGCTGGTGGGATCAATACCTCTCCTCGGCCTATTGTCTGCGGGGGGGAGCGTTATTGGCTTATAAATCCTCCTTCCCTCCCTTCTCTCTCTGGTTAGTGCGTGCGCGGCCGTGTGTCCGGCTTAGCTCGTCCGTCCCCTTTGGGTCCTCCTTAGAATAAAGCGAGAAAGGGGGCGGTTGGGGGGGGATTGGGTGAAGGTCTCCTCAGAGGTCACTCGGTTAGACTATAAAGGGCCTTTCCCTTGTATAAAGACAAGGCCAGCCGCAGGCGGCGGGACGACGTTCCCGCGCTGACGCAAAATCTTCGAAACCCCTTGATAAAATAAACAACTTCCCGCGCATCAAAGCAACTTTCTAGCCTGGCGGGGTGACCTTGGAGAGGCCTGGTTTCTGACGGGCACAGAGCTCAAGGGCTCCCACGCCGGCAAAAATGCACGCGGGGGAAGACATGCCTGGGGGCTAGGATGGTGCATGGGATTTGGCCGTGGACCGCAGTCTGCATGTTGCAAAGCTCATGCGTGGACCGTATCCCAAACTAGGTATGATCCCTGCAGATGATGAATCCTTGCCTGGCTTGCATCACCCGGGCCTGATCCTGGTGCTTCTGCCTCTATGGGCGGCTGGTGTCTGGGCTGAGTAAGATGCGTTCCCCCCCACCCCCCGCCGCTTATTCTGCACACTCCCCCAGCTTTGGCAGGGGTTGCACAAAAATGAAAGAGAAAATGTACTCCCCAGGGTCTCTGGGGTTTGTTGCTGGTTTCCCTGGTGACTGCATGTTAACTGACCAGCACAAGGGTTACAAGAAAAGTTGGACCCTTTCCTTCCTTCATCTGGCATGAAAGAAGAGTGAGATGTGAGTGTAGGGGAGCAGCATGGATTGGCAAAGACACCCCTTGCCATGGGCTGTTAATCTGCCAGGCAGACCTCTGCCGTGGTCAGTTCTGTGTCCCTCGCTCCATCTCTGGCCAGATCTCAGCTTCTTCGTGCTGCGTCTTACGTAGGGAGCTGCCGGTTCTTGACATTTGATCATGAGCCGCCCGCGATCTGGGGGAGAAAGCTGTGTGTTTGTAATTCCCCACCTCCTGGACTCCCGTGATTCCATGGTTTTACGTTGACGTGGGTAATCCGCTTCCCCAAGCAGAGGTAGCGAGGCCGACGGATGACTGTTTCCATCAACCTACCCGCAGCTACACCTTGGGTTAGCTCGTCTTAGTGCCAACCCCTTGAGGTGTGAATTTTTCACATTCAGTTAACTTGCTCCAAATTTTAAGTGTGGACCCGGCAATATAATTAGTTTGTAGCAAACTGGGGTGTAAATTTACCCTGTACTCGCCTGCCAGGGTCTAACTGTCCATGTGGACTCTCCCGCAGTGGGTTTTCAGAGGAGCATGGCAAGACTGTGATTGTATTTTGCAGGAATGATCAGTGGTACAGATACACAATGTGCCTAGGAAGGAGCATGGCAGGAAAGGATCTGGGGTCACAGTGGACCCCAAATGAAATATGAGTCAATAGTGTAACGCTGTTTCCAGACAAGCAAACATCATCCTGGGAAGTATTAGCAGGAGCATCATAAGCAAGACAGAAACAGTAACTCTTCCATTCTACTCAGCACTAAGAAGGCATCAACGTATCCAGGTCTGGGCACCCCACTTTGGGAAAGAGGGGGACAACTGGGAGACAGTCCAGAGGAGACCTACAAAAATGATTAAAGGCCGAGAAAATACGACTGACTAGAGAAGACTGAAACATATTGTGTGCGCTGGAAAAGAGAAGACTGAGGGGGAACGTGAGAGTGATTTTCAAGTACGCAAAAGATTGTTATAAAGAGGAGAGTGATAAATTGTTCTGCTTAACCACTGAGGATTGGACGAGAAATAATAGGCTTAAATTGCAGCAAGGGAGATTTAGGTTAGACATTAGGAAAACTCCCTACTGTCAGGGTGGTTAAGCAGTTGAATAAATTCCCTAGGGAGGCTGTGGAACCTCCATAGACTCGGAGACTTTAAGGTCAGAAGGGACCCTTATGATCATCTAATCTGACTTCCCGCACAACACAGGCTGCAGAATCTCACCCGCCCGCTCCTGCAATAAACCCCTCACCTAGGTCTGAGCTACTGAAGTCCTCAAATCATGGTGTAAAGACTTCAAGGTGCAGAGAATCCTCCAGCTAGTGACCCGTGCCCCACGCTGCAGAGGAAGGCGAAAACCCGCAGGGCCTCTGCTAATCTGCCCTGGAGGAAACTTCCTTCCTGACCTCAAATAGGGCGATCAGCTGAACCCTGAGCATGCGGGCAAGACTCCCCACCCAGACCTCCAGGAAAGAATTCTCTGTAGTAACTCAGATCCCATCTAACATCCCATCACAGGCCACTGGGCATATTTACCGCTAGTCAAAGATCAATGAATTGCCAAAATTCCCCAAGCAGAGGTAGCGAGGGCCATCTCATCATACCACCCCCTCCATAAACTCCTCAAACTTAGTCTTGAAGCCAGATAGGTCTTTTGCCCCCACTGCTCCCCTTGGAAGGCAGTTCCAGAACTTCACTCCTCCTTGGAGGTTTTTAAGAGCAAACCACAGGCCACAGCTGGCCCGCGGGACCATCCTGCCTGGCCCTTGAGCTCCTGCCCAGGGAGTCTAGCCCCCAGCCCCTCCCTCGATCCCCCCTCCCCCTGCAGACTTAGCTCGCCGTGCTGCCAGTGCACTGGGTGGCAGGGCTGCGAGCGGCGGCATGACTGGCTCCAGCCAGGCAACATGGCTGCCAGTCCTACTGCTCTGAGCGGCATGGTAAGGGGGCAGGAATCAGGGGAGTTATATAAGGGGCAGGAGGTCCCGGAGGGGGGGCAGTCAGGGGACAAGGAGCAGGGGCCGATAGGATGAGGCGGAGGTTCTGGGAGGGGGGGGGGCGGATAGGGGCCAGGGGCCAGACCACCCTTCCCTAACCGGCCCTCCATACAGTTTTGAACCCCAGTGTGGTCCTCGGGCCAAACCGTTTGTCCACCCCCGGGGCTAGATAATCTTTAGCCCTACCTCAGTGGATAGGACTGGACTAGGTGGCCTCTGGCGGTCCTTCGCGGTCCTACATTTCCCTGATTCCGTATGCACACGCATTTCGGTCTGTGCACACGTGTACACACACACGTGCACATGCGCACAGCCGAAGATTCACGCCCGGGAGAGACTCCATCCCTAGATCTCTTCCTGGGGGTGGCTGTGCCCGGAGTCCACTCCCGGGGGATGGACTGCCTAGTGGAAACCATCTGCCTGTCTGACCCTAGTCTGCTCTCCCTGCTGGACACAGGCGCAGGGATGTTCGGGCCCGACTGGGTGCGTTTTCCTCACATGGCGGCCAGGCACGACTCCCCCGTGCGCTGCACCGGGAGCGTGAACTCCCTCGCTGGGAGCGCTTGGCTGGGCTGCTGGTACCACTCACCTTGATTCTCACCTCCTCGGCCTAGGGCGGGTCTGCAGGGCACAGGGATCTGCCCAGCCCGGGAGAGGGGGCCCGGCGGGGGGCAGATCTCCGGCAATGGTCAGGGCATCGGAGGTTCTGCTCTGTTTGGGTTACTCGGGCAAGAGTTTAGCCCACAGGCTGCCCTAGGGCTCGGGTCAGGGCTGGGGCCTTGCTGTCTTTCATTAGCTAATGGGGGCAGGGGGAGGGGGGCAGGTTGTGGGCGGGAGACAGCTGCTGGTACCAGGAAGTGCCCTGTCGACTTTGGACCGGGCTGTATACGGTGCTTGTCTGGGGCTGGGCTCCGTTGACCCAGGAGACGTAACAGCGGCGTCCGACACTGCGTGGTTCAAACCCCCCTCGCGCCGTTCCCCGGCACTCCCCGGAGCTGCCCGCTCCTCCCTGACTCCGGACTCACCTCGGACGCCAACTGGTGCCATATCAGCCGCCAGATGGTCACCGCCTCTAGTGAGCCGGGCTGGGTCCGAACCCGCGGCCTCTGAAAACAGCGACTCCCTGCCAAAGACCCCCTGGCCTACTTCCTGGCTTTTCATTATGGGGCTAAAATGTCCTCCTCCGTGGGGAACGGCCAGGCCTGCTTCTCCCCAGAGAGGAGCGGAGCCCCTGGGGGACAGGGTTGTCCCCCTGCCAGGGTGCCCTGCCCGGGCCAGGCCCAGTTGGCTGTGGGGGATGAGGAAGCTGCCGGGTACCAGGCTGAGAGCTGGAAATCCCCCATGGCAGGAGAAGAGGCCATACGCTGGGATTGGAAAGAGAGTTTTCTGGATGAGTAAATACCAGGCCCTGTGTCTGCCTGCCTCAGCTTTTTATCTGTCTAGCTGTCTAATCCCGAGCGTGCACATCTCTGTCCCCATGGAGCACAGCTTCCCCCAGCCCCCCTCACCCCCGCCCCCTCCAGCGCCTGCAGATCCCAGGCGCCCTGGGTGTCATGGTGGCGGGGGCCGCGCTCTCCCCACCCCTCTCGTCGCTCACGCTCACCCCAGCCTGTAATCGAGCCCCGCAGGCGGTCGCAGGGGAAACGAAGTGTGAAAACTCTTCTCCGTGAAGCCCGGGACAGGGCTAATTAATCTGCCAGCGCGGCCAGCCGCCTGCCACCATCCGGGCCTCCCCGGCACGCACGGCACCTGCAAAAGCCTGGGGACGCCAGGCAGGCTCGGTGGGTCCCCCGCCATCCTTCTAGCTCTGCTCGGGCAGCGTGGGGTCCCCTCCAGGCTTAGGGATCCACCCCAGACATCTCCAAGACCCCCAGACCTAACTCCAAGGGAGGGTCCCATTCCCATCCCCTCCATCCCTTCCTCGGCAATCCTGCCCTGATGGCATCTTCCGCTTGGCTCCTCCACGGCCCCCTGCCCGTTCCCACGCCGCCCATCCACGCACAACCCTGGGCACGGACCTCCTCCAGGTGCCATGGCTGAAAGCCGGTCAGCTTGCCAGGCAGGCAAGACCCAAGTCAAACATGCTGGGGGTTGTAGTAATCCTTGAAACTGACCCATTGGCTGGGTACTCCCTGGTACTTTGATCTCAGGGAGAGCCCTGGCATGGATACCCTACCCTGGGTGCTTCTTAGCAGCCCTTTAGCTCAGGCTGGCTTGGTTAAAGTTCTGGGTACCTTGGCACCGTGAGCGTGGAGGACACGTGTCAAGGACCTTGGGCGTCTGGAGAAAGCTGTGCTGGAATCTTCCAGGTTTCTCTGAATTTTCCAGCCCCCACCCACCCAGGCTGCATCAGGAGACACACGGACAGAGCGTGCCTGACCCGGGGGAATCGGGGTGCGCCCCCCAGCAGGGTCCTGGCCTAGCGCCGGGTTCTAGTCCCACCTCTCTCGCCGAGCAGCTCAGCCACTTGGGAGAAATCACTTCCCCTCTGTCCTGCCCGTTTACAGTGTCAACGCTCCATCTGGGCGGCCTTTTATTGGGAGGATACGGCTGCTCTGCAAAGCCAAGGTGGGTTCGGACCTCAGGTTCTCTGACTTGGGTTAAAATAGCAGCGTGGACATGACAACCTGGGTTAGCCAGTCAGTGTGGATCTGATCTCTGTGTGCGTACAGCTCCTAGCACAGTGGGGATCTGATTTCTCCGTGAGTACACTCCTAGCACAGTGGGGATTTGATTTCTCTGTGTGTACAGCTCCTAGCACAGTGGGGATTTGATTTCTCTGTGTGTACAGCTCCTAGCACAGTAGGGATTTGATTTCTCTGCGTGTACAGCTCCTAGCACAGTGGGGATCTGATTTCTCTGTGTGTACAGTTCCGAACATGGTGGGGATCTGATCTCTGAGCCCGTACATCTCCTAGCCCTGTTGGAATCTGGTCTCTGTGTGCATACAGCTCCTAGCACAGTGAGGATCTGGTCTCTCTGCATGTACAGCTCCTAGCACGGTGGGGATCTGGTCTCAGTCAGGGTCTCTCGGTGCTACTGTAAGTTCAGTCTTTATTCTTTTAGTTCTTCGGCCACTTGCCAAGGTGACGCTTGCGAAAGGGCCTCTGCCTTCCAAGCCGCCACCGTTGCCAGAGTCAGCGAGGGCCGGCATGGCCGTGGGTGCTGCTGGCATCCGGGAGTGGACTTGGAGCTGGCAGGAGAATGGCAGAGGCAATGCCAAGGCAGCTCGTGGAAATCGTTCAGGCCTTATTAGCCCCGAATGGTGCCAGAGGAAGGGGTGGGGGCTGGGAGTTACTCAGAGCCCGGAGGAGGAGATGACAAACGTTCACGTCGGAGCCGTTCCATCCTAACCCCCTGCTCCAGGGCTTCTCCAAGGAACGGGATCAGGGGCACGCTGGGGGGGACTTGCAGGCGGGATTCCCACCTGCCCTATATGACGGTTCCCTCTAGATCCGGGTGCCGTGGAGACAAAAGTTGGGGAGCCAGTTGGGGTGGATTAACGGAGGGACTCAGTACGTCTCCCTGCCCTCCAGCCAGGTGCTTGGCACCCCTGACATGGGTAGAAGTCCTTGGGTGGGTGGAGGCCTGATTTCTACCTGCTTCGTCCAGTGGGCCGCGGGAGCTCAAGGAGGGTGTCTGTGCTAACGGGGGCGAGGGGTTCCCTCTGCCCCCTCCCTGGTCTCCCCTATCTGGGGCCCCCAAAACCCGCTGGGATGGATGCCAAGCGAGGCCCCTGCTGTGGGAGAAGGAGCCAGGGTCCATTGCTCGGCGCAGGCCGAAGGCGAGGGGAGGACGACGGCATCTCTGCGGCCCCACGTTGCAACCTGATCCGCCCGCTGGCAGTGCCGAAAAAACCCAGCTGCCCCCTGAACAGCCAATCAGCCGCTGCCCTGGCCCGTCGCCCACTCGCCCGGCATGCTCATTCATATGCCCACTGCCCTCACCCCTGGGTGGCATGGGGCTGGCAAGGTCACGGTGCCAGGATAGGGGGGCAGCCATGCGCCCCTGGGGGACTCAACAGTAGGAACACCCCCGGCACCGCCGGGAGATCCCATTGTAATTACAGCCGTGGGGCCGGTGGCTTTCCGGGAGGAGAATACCTCGTCATTTATTCATGATTACACGGGTTCTTGGTAACCGGAGCCTCGGAGCACTCGCAGGGCAGCTGGCAGCGGGGAGACGGGGCGCCGGGAAGCCAGCCGACCCCTGGGGCTTCGAATCCGGCGCATTCGGGGAGCCCCAGCGCCATGGGGGTTGTGCTAAGGCCGCGTGGTCCGGTGGGGAGGAACCAGGACACCTGGGTTCTCTTCCAGCCTCTGCCCTTGGGCCTGTCACTTCAGCCCAGGTGCCCCAGTGTATCCAGGCACCTAACTCTCCTTGATTTCCAGGGTGTCAATGGGAGTTAGGCGCCTGGATACCTTCGAGGCCCCCAGGCCGTCTCTCAGTGGGCACCGTTCCCCCTCCCACTAGGGACGCCAGGGCCTGGCTGTCAGCTGGGCCCCGCAGGGGCGGGGGGGATTAGCCCGGGGCCACACAGGGATTCGGGAGCTAACCCCACAGCCAGCGCCCTAAGCCCAAGGCCCAGCCTCCCACGCGGTTGCCACGGTGACACTTCGGTCCTTGTAATGGGGGGAGCCCTTCCCCCCTGCGGGGCTGTGAGGCACTGAGGCTATAGGACACCCCAGCTTGGGAGTAGGGGCCACGGCTTAGCCGCTGTAGGGATGTATGGGATGAGGGAGCCGTCCGCTCGCCTGCCAATGGGGGGGCCCCTCGCCGGAGACCCCCTTAACGCCCCCCCCCGGATCCCCGCAGGTGTTCAGCACCTACTCCAACGAGGACTACGACCGGCGGAACGAGGACGTGGACCCCATGGCCGCCTCGGCCGAGTACGAGCTGGAGAAGCGGGTGGAGAGGCTCGACCTCTTCCCGGTGGAGCTGGAGAAAGGTGAGGAAGGGAGAGGCTGGCACTGCCCGGGCGGGGTGGGGGTGGGGGGCTCTCCCTGCTGTCACTGCCTGGAGGGGGTGGGGGGGTTCCCTGATGGCACTGCCTGGGGGGAGCTCTACCTGCTGGCACAAGAGAGGCTAAGGGCCGGGTACTCAGTGACCCCGTCACTGGGCGTGGGGCTAGGATGGGGGGAGTGGTTGAGGGGTCTTGGAGCCAGCTGCTCTGGCACGTGCCCGGCGTCCTGTGGGTGCAGAGACTAGCCGCAGTGCCAGGCGGGGGGGGGCCCTGCGCAGGCCGAGTCTCGGGGCCATTTCTGACCCAGTCCGGGCTGGGCGTGAGCTTCCTGCTGCGCCATCTGACCTGGGGCACACTCGGGCCGCTGCTTCCCATAGGCTTGCACACTCATCCCCTATCCTCCTACAGCCACGCCCACCCACTTGCACACTCATCCCCCATGTCCTTGCACGTTCATTCCTCAGACACTCATCCCCCACATGCTCATCTACAACCACTCACACGCTCATCCACACTCTCCCCCATGCACTCATACTCATACACACACTCCAGTCTGAACTCACACACTCATACATACACTCTCCCATGGATTTGCACACCCCCCCACACTCCTATGCACTTTCACACTCATACACAGATTCGCACACTCATCCATCCACCTACCCAACAATTCATCCCCCACACACTGTTGCACACACAGCCGCACACACTCATCCAACATACACACTCAGGCACACATCCAGTTGCACACACAAAACCTCCCTGCACTCACCCCCTCATCCCCTCCTCTCACCCCTCCCACGCACACAAAGCTGATCACTCGTTCACTGTTCTTACGTGTTCACCTCACCTCGTTCCCTTCATACACTCAAAGCATTCAGTGACTCAGACACAGCCTCCATCCCATCCTCTTGCACACTCATTCCTCTCAAACACACACAGACACTGGCACACTAAATCAGACACACGCATTCTTGCACACTAGTTCACACCCACCCTTGCATGCATCTGCGTGCACACAGAGTTCACACATGCATGCCTCCTTGCACACTCATTCAGACACAAATATCTGTACACACAAATACAGACACCCCCTTGTGTGCATCCCCAGTCTGCACACATACCCTTCCACACACCCCTGCATGCGTTCACACACCCCAGTTCACACACATGCCCTGCACACACACACACACCCCTTAGTTCACACACACAAACACACACCGTTCACATACATACCCTGCACAGTCACTCATATACACACACCACTGCACACACACACACACCAGTTTACACAAGTGCCCTGCACACACACACACCCCAGTTCACACACATACTGTGCACACCCACCCCCCAGTTCACACACATACTGTGCACACCCACTCACTGACAGTCAGTGAATGCACGAGTGAAAGGCTCTCCTTTCTGCCCTGCAGGATGCTCTGAAAAGGGGGCCGGGGCGGGGCCAGGGTAGCTCAGAGATGGCATCTGCCCAGCAGGCAGCAGCTGGTATGAAGGCAAACAGGAAGCTGCGGTGTTTTAGAAGGGAGCGAGACCACGTGTTGCCAAGCCTGTGTGTGGTGCGTCGGTGCCTCCCCCTCTCAGCGCCGAGCTCGCCCTGGGAAGGATCGAAGGGAAGGCGGTTCGAGGTCTGGGTGGGGCTCGTGTGTGGAAGATCCCGGGAGGAAGACGAGCTTGAGAGGGCTTCAGAAAGGGAAGGAAGCTGATAACAGAGTTCCTAGGGGGATCAGTCCACAGCAAGGGGCGCGTGGGGGAACCAAGCAGCTGGTGAGGCTAGAAGAGGCTGGAGGAAATGCTGCCACCCCAGGCCGGAGGGACCTGTGTCACTGGAGCTCAGAGGGTCAGGTTAGCAGGGGCGGAGAATGTTTGCAGCCCTGGTCAGTAGCTAAGATCCGGGCCACAAGGGGCACTAACCCCCGTGTTTGTGGACATCAGCCGATCCCCTGCGGGTTGGGGCGTTGCCCGGGGGCTGCCGCCTGGCAAGGCACAGCGCCAAGGGGGCAGGAAACTCCGAAGCATCAGGTGTTGGTTGCTAATGGAGGCAGGGCACGGAGCCAGTGTTTGGATCCTGTCGGGCTAGAAAAGACGATGCTGTGATGTGTCGTACAGTGGAATCCAGAGGCCCCAGCTGAGATCAGGGCCCACCCCATGCCGGGCACTGTCCGTCCAGCGGGAGAAAAAGACCCTGCCTCCAAAAACCTGCAAAGACAAAGGGTGGGTCTAGAGACCTGGCAAGGACCAGGGGGATTAGAAGCCAGGTCTCCCAGCTCAGCCCTAGGAGTTAGGCCAAGCTGCCTTGCTGGCCCTGGGTTCGAATCTGGCATGGCAGGAGGTGAGGAATCAGGATAACTGGCCCCGGACTCCGGTGTTGCAGGGAAGCCAGGCTATGGGGCTTTGGTGTGCTGTCGGATGCGATGCGGCACTGCCCGTCCTGGGCGCTCATCTTCCCACTGACTCGTTCCTTTGGTTTCCTCTTTCTCACAGTCATTCGCCCTCCCACGTGTGTTACCTCCCGTAATTTAGCTGCCATCTGTCCTTGCCTCTCGCTGTAATAAACAACATTCTTCTCTCCTGCTCCTTCCTCGCTTTCCTCCTGCCCCCGAGGCCAGTGCTGGCAAGCAGAGGAGCCCTCTGTGCTAGACCTCTTCCACTGGCATTTGCTCATCCCGCAGCGGGGGCGTCCCTGCTGCCCCCATGAGGGCCAGCCCCAGTTCCCCGGGCGTGGTTCTTGGGGCGACTGGAGAGAGGGGGAGAGCACTGGCCTGGCTTGGAGTCCCCCAGTGGCAGCCCCCGTGACCCCGTGAGGGCGCCGCGTCTCTCTCTCTTGCAGACTCCGAGGGGCTGGGCATCAGTATTATCGGGATGGGCGCCGGAGCGGACATGGGCCTGGAGAAACTCGGCATCTTCGTCAAGACGGTGACCGACGCGGGAGCGGCTCACCGGGACGGCAGGTAAAGCCCGGTGAATTCAGGGACTCTCACGCCGGAAGGGAGCCGGAGCCCCGGCCTAGCGTAGGCCGGAGAACCTCGCCCAGCGATGCTGGCATCAAACCCACAGGAGCTGGCGGCGGGTCTAGGAGCTTGAATCCAGATTTCATGAGTCTCAAAACCAGAGTCTGGATCCCAAAACTGAGCAGGGCAGAATGACGCTGGTCTGGGAAGGATGGGTGAGGTGGGACGGGGGGGAGCCAGCTAGGATGAATGGGGCATCCCAGAACAGCCTCCTTGGGGGAGTCACAAATTGTAAAGCCAGCCCCATCCCCCACCTCACCCTGGCGGCCCTCCCCCTACTTTCCGACTTCTGCTTCCTCAGGACAGGCCCACCTCTCCCTCCCTCGGGGAGCGGCGAGGGCAGTTATCCTGGCAGTCAGGGGCCATGCCGTGCCCCGGAGGTCTCCCTGGCAGCTCCCGGCTGGCGGCCCGGAGGATGGACGTGGTTGTGGGAGCCAGGCCGCCAAGCCGGGCGCACGATCCACCCATTGCTGGCTTTGCAATTTGTGACTCCCCCAAGGAGGCTGTTCTGGGAGGTCCCACCCATCCTAGCAGGCCCCCGCCCCGCCTCACCCATCCTTCCCAGACGAGCGTCATCCTGCCCTGCCTCCCGGGGCCGTCCCACCCATCAGCTTCCCCTTTTGGCCCTGGGCAGAGGGGGCAGAAGGATGCTGAGCGCCCGTGAGACAGGGGCGGTGGGAGAGAGTTGGGGTGCTAACATGGCTGGGGCGTGAGGGATGCAGCTTGATGGCAGGTTCACCCCCTCTGCTGCCAGGCAGGCTTGGGCCCCGTACCCTCCTGGCACCATCTTTGAGGCCTTGCTCCGTGTGTGCCACTTAACCTACCAACTGGGAGTTTCCTCCCCCGACCGCGCTGACCGTGCCCGGCTTCCTGAGCACGGGGAGGAATGTTCCTTCCTCTTTCCACTCGGCAGAACAATCTCCGATTAACCCTTTCCAGTGCCGGGGGGAGGGGCCAACCCCAGGAGACAGGGGCCCCGCTGGAAGCAGATGGCTCCGCTCTGGGGTGATTTAGCTGCAGTTACACTATCTGGGAAGGGCAGTTGGCCCTCATGCTTCAGGGCGTCGTCTCATGCCAGCCGGGCAGGGATCAGGAAGGAAATCTCCCCACAGGGTAGCATGGGGGGTTGATTTTCGGGCTTCCGGTGCAACTTCCATAATTGGGCAGTGCGGGAGGGAGGGTGCCGGATTACACGGAGAATTGCTCACTTCAGTGTGGCAGGAGACACGGCGACGAATTAGACGGGCCGGCGATTGATTTCACATTGCAGGTGCCAGGATAGGGGGCTGGGTGGGCCAATGGGCTGACCTAGGTTGGCAAGAGATCTGGGGGCAGGTTGGGGGGACCCCATCAGCTCACATAGCTCCTGGGCCTGTACTGATCCGGAACACGGCCCCCCGAGCCCACCCACCCCCCTTTGCCTCTCTCACTCGCCTTCTCCCTCCCGTAGGATCCAGGTGAATGACCTCATCGTGGAGGTGGACGGTACCAGCCTGGTGGGCGTGACCCAGAGCTTCGCGGCCTCGGTGCTGAGGAACACCAAGGGTAGAGTCCGGTAGGGGAACGGCGTGCGTGCTGCTGGCCATGAGCTGGGAAACACGACGGGGAGGGGGGCCCAGGGGAACGGACCCCACCGCTCAGAGCCCTGCTGGCGGGTGCCCCAGGGGAGGCCGCCGGCATGGTGGAGTCTTTGATCTTCCCAAGTCTCGCCCACTTGGTGTAAACAGTGTGTTGGGTCTGCTCCCCAGTTGGATCTGCTCCCCAGTGGGTTGGGAAGGGTATAAAAGGGGATGATGCTCTAGCCAGGCCCCACCCACTGGCCAAAGCCCCACCCCACAGTTCCAGAAAATCCAGCTGGATTTTTCTTTTTCAACCATCAGCAATGACAGAGTTAAAATTGTAAATGTCATCATTATGCTTCAGAGTCAATGCCTCCCCTTGCAATTCATGGGGACCGTTTACACCTCTCCAAGCCATTAGGATAAGGTGAAAGGTGAATCTAAACTGCCCTGCCTAGGCCTTGTGCGAAACCTCTGCATGGGTTGGGGGGTTGGGATTTCACGCCCCATTCAAACGCCCTCTGGGGCCTGCTGGGGCCCCAGGATCTGAGCGTGAGTTGGGGATCCCCTCTCTGTGCCTGCGTTTGTCACACACCCCACTCTGGGTCTGCCTGACATAACAGCCCTAGATCTGTTCCATAGCACCCCACTGTGAATCTCCTACAGTCCCATAACATCTACTGTGCACCCTATAGCACCCCACTGTGTATCTCCTATATCCTCTAATGCACCCCATAGCACCCCACCATGTATCTTCTATATCCTCTAGTGAACCCCATGGCAACCCACCGTGCATCTCCTACAGCCCCATAACATCTACTGTGCACCCTATAGCACCCCACCATGTATCTTCTTTATCCTCTAGTGAACCCCATGGCACCCCACTCTGTCTCCCATGACCCTGATAACCTGCACTGCACATCCCTCAGTAATCCACTGTTTATCTCCTGTAGCCCCATAAACTCCACTGTGCCCCACATAACCCCCCACTGGGTATCCCCCGGAAACCCCAGAGAACATCCCCAGTGCATCCCGGAACATGGGTAACATCCCCGACCACCCCCACGCCCCTCTCTCCCTCCCACGAGAGAGGAACCCACCTGTCCCTCCCTCTCCCACGACCAGCAAAGGGCCTACTAGGTTCCCCCCGCCAGGAGCGGGGCCCAGGAGGGCCGGGGTGGGCGGCCGTGGGAGTGAAAGAGGAAGTGAGCGATGTTGGAGCGGTTGCGGGGAAGCACTGGCCGGCGGTGTTTCCGCCTCGCTGCAGGGCGGTTGGCAGGGGGGGCCCTGCTGACCCCTTTATCTGGCCCCCAGCATCTTGGGCTCCGCCCTTCCTGGCCGGGGTGGGGGGGCCTCGCTCTGCGCCCGACACCCACCCCCGGATGTTTTCTCTCTAATCTCTATTTTTAAACCGATCCGCCTCAAATAAACCCGCCCGCCACCGCGGCCCAGTGGCGACGTCGGGCCAGAGCAGCCGAGCCTGGCGCGCCAACCGGGCCCCGCCGGCCTAGCCTGGGCCCACCCCTCCGCCCCTACGTGTGGGGCCCAGCCCATCAAGGTGAATGGGCCCAAACGGCTCTGTTGCTCACGCAGGGAGCGGCCCGGGGAGTGCCCACCTGATTGTTTGTGGGGGTGGGGGGCAGCACTGGCACCTCCTCGTCAGCGGGCGGGACGCTGCAATGGGTGGGCAAGGAGATTCCAGCGGGTTGCACCCTGGGGCCTACCCCATCCCAGTTTCCCCCCCTCACATCCCCTCAAAGCCCTGAGCCGACTCCCCCAACAGGCCGCCTCTGAGTTACTCAGGGCTGCCTGAGGGGTAGGCATCCAACGGGGTGGGGGAAGGGGTCGGCTGCTGACGGTGGCGGGCAGCGGCCGGGCAAAGCTCACGGCCTGGCTCTCTCCCGGTCTGCCCCTCAGGAGGGCGCTGAGAGCACCGCGGAGCGGGTGCTAAACGTCACCCCACCCTTCGGGGCCGCCTCGCTGCAGATGCAGGGCAGATGCACAGGGATGGGGAGGGGGTCTGCTGGGGATCAGACGAGGCGCGGGCACCGGCCTAGGCTGACCCGCCGGCCTCGGGTCCCTTCCCGCCGCAGGTTCCTGATCGGGCGGGAGAAGCCGGGCGAGCAGAGCGAGGTGGCGCAGCTGATCCAGCAGACGCTGGAGCAGGAGCGGTGGCAGCGGGAGATGATGGAGCAGAGATACACCCAGTACACGGAGGAGGACGAAGAAGTAAGAGGGGCCCCCGCCCGGCATTTCCCGGTCGCCTCTGGGCAAGGGCACATGCTCTGGTGTCCTTGCGGTCCCGTCCTCCCCAGCTCCAGTAACGGCTCCCGAGGAGACTCCCCCCACACCCGCTCTGTCAGAGAGGAATCCAGGCCCCAGGGCTAATTAACCCCATACTTCATTATTCTGCAGTGGCATCTCGTGGCCTCAATTAAGAGCAGAGCCTTAATGTGCTAGGCGCTGTACGTACCCAGGGGGAGAGCCAGTCCCTGCCCCAGAGAGCTTCCGAGCTGAATAGTCAAGACTAGGGTGACCAGATGTCCCGATATTTGAGTCTGTGTCTTATATAGGCTCCTATTACCCCCCACCCCCATTTTTCACACTTGCTGTCTGGTCACCCTGGGCAAGACAGACAAAGGGTGGCAGGACCCCACCACTAGATAGAACCTGTGTGTCCTGAGTCCCAGTCCCGTGGCTCTACCCACTAGTCCCCACGGCCACCTCTGCACGGGCCCCAACAAACACACTGATCCTCCACAGGACCTGAGGCCTAGCTTGGCCAGGGCACCATCTCGTGAGATGAGAGGGGAATCCAGGCTCCCAACCCGTGCCAACCTAGATGTCCCCATTCCCTGCTCCGCCCCGACCCCTGGCCGGATCCTGGCCCTGGCCACGGGCTGAGGAGGAGCCAGGAGAACTGGCCCACTTAGTCCTTTGGCCAGGAGCCCAATGAGAAGCCATTGGCCTCATTCACCATGAATGCTGTCATTTGCTCCAGTGAAAAGTGGGGGTGAAACGCCACCGACTCCGCCCTGAAGCACATTGCACGGGTGTGCGTGACGCCCGAGGTGCAGGGCATTGGCGTATCAGGCCTCTGCCGCCCTCTTCTCGGTGTCCTAATCCCTGGACACACTGCCAGGCACCCAGCTGGGAGGTGGCTTCCTACCCCCAGTCGGGCTCTGCAGCGGAGAGACGGTGCCACGAAGGGTGCCAGCCCCTCTGTCCTGTTCCCAGGGCTGTACCTGTCTCTCCCGGGCGGTGGAATGCGGCAGCCTCCAGGATGAATGGGCTCCCCTGGCAGGGTCCCCGGTGGGTTGGTGTTGCGTGGGAGAGGAATGGAACATGAAGGAAGAGCTCCCTTCGAATGTCACGACGGCTAATTATAACGCTCGCTCTCAGCTTGTGCTGCGTGTCAGTAGCGAGTCAGTCAGTAGCGAGGCAGCGTGTCAGTAGCTCTCGGTGGAGCGCAGCATTGTTATCGCCCGTGTGACCCACGGTGGGGAAACTGAGGCACGGAACGGTGAGGTGACTTGCCCAAGGTCGTCCGGTGGGCCAGTGGCAGAGCCAGGCAAACCCAGGCCTCCTGAGTCCCCGTCTAATGCGCTGTCCAATAGACACCCCCGCCCCGCACCAGCTTCTTTGGGAAAGCAGTTGTTCTTGGTCCAGATCCAAAGCTGACTTCAAGGGAGCGACGGCTGATGGACGCCAGCTGGGATCTGGCCCACTCATTATTATTATTAAATAATTGCATTGCTGGGGGACCTTCAGGGCTCAGTCCGGGACCAGGGCCCCATAGCGCTAGGTGCTGGACAGATCTAACAGATCCTACTGATGTCCTCAGTTCTCTTCCTGGCTCTGCCGCTGAGTGACCTTAGGCAGCTTGCTGGACCCTCCTGTGCCTCAGTTTCCCCACCTGTAAAACAGGGTTCACAATTCCCTGCTTCTCAGGGGCTGTTGTGAGGAACAGGGGCAGGTCTAATGCCTTTTGGAGCTTTGTGCTGAGGTCTGCAGCCATTACAGTTCACACACTGGGGCCTGGCCGCTTGGCCCTGCGGGAATAGAGGTGCTAACGATTCGTAGGATGGTTGCGCCTGGATTCTTCCTCTGCGGGTGGGTCCCCGTTACGCTAGGCGCTGTGCGCGCACGCAGGGCAGGAGATGGTACCTGTCCCCAAGATGCCACATTCCGCAGAGGCAGGACAGGTCTCTGTTACAGGTGGGGACCAGAAACGGGCGGTAGGGGGCCCCCGGTATGCAGTCCAGGATGTTAGCACCAGAGCTAGGACCTGACCCTGGGTCCCCCAAGGGCCAGCCAAGTGCAGAGCCTCTGCAGATTAAGTTGCCCAGGGTGCGTCGCCCTGATCGTACAGTCCAGGGAGGGTAGGGCTGGATTTTCGGGCTCTGTTCTAGGGGGTTCTGGGGAGGGAGGTAGCTGCCAGCGCTAGGAACGGCTCTGCTCTGGGGTGTGCTAGCTTGGGAGTGTGGATCGCTGGCCAAAGCTCCCGGTTCTGTGCCCGCAGACGGGCGAGTACGCCACGGACGAGGAAGAGGAGATGAGCCCCGTGTTCCCCAGCGGCGAGATGGCCATCGAGGTCTTCGAGCTGGCGGAGAACGAGGACATGCTGTCCCCCGTGGAGATGGACCCCGAAAAGCTGGTGCACAAGTTTAAGGAGGTAAAGACCGGGGGGAGGGAGCTCCCGGAAGCCACCCAGAGTCAGCATTGGGGGGAGGCAGAAGGGGTGTGCGGCCCCCGTGGGCGTGCATCAGGATGTGTTTATTCTTGTGTGAGTGTGTACATGTGTGTGCGTGTTCATGGGTGGGCATCAGTGTATACCCGCATCCCCAGATGAGCCTGGGGTCAGAGAGTCTGTGAGTCTGCGCCTGTGTGTGTATTCACAAGTGCCAGGATGTTTGTGCATGCTTGCACGTGTCCACGTGTGTCATGGGATAATGGATATATGTTCGTGCATGTGTGTTGCACAAGGGCATGGGTGTGCGTGCATGTATGTGTCGATGGGAGTGCATTATCAGGTGTGTGTTGCACAAGTGCTGGGCGTCTGTGCATGTATGTGTTAATGGGTGGGTGTGCACGTGTGTGTTGCACAAGTGCATGGGTGTGTGTGCATGCATGTGTCAATGGGAGTGTATCAGGTGTGTGTTGCACAAGTGCATGCGAGTGTGTGCACATGTGTCAATGGGAGGGTGCGCGTGTGTGTTGCACAAGTGCATGGGTGTGCATGCAGGTATGTGTCGATGGGAGTGTGCCATCAGGTGTGTGTTGCACAAGTGCATGAGAATGTGTGCAGAGATGTATCAGTGGGCGGGTGTGCATGTGTGTTGCATGTGTGCATACATGTTTGGGAGGGGGCGGGCGCATGCGTCTGATTATTTTTATGCGTGTGGTTACGTTGCCCTCTAGTGGCCAGAAGCTCTGTCTGTCAGCTCTGCCAAAAGCACCCCAGCCACGCCCCCGGCTGCGGGGTCTAACACCGACACCTCGTTCTGCACGGCGGGCGGGGATCCTCGCGTGCAGAAGAGCTGGGCGCATCCCGACGGCGGCCACCTCCCATTGGCTCGCGGGCTAGCGGGAAAGGCCCGAGGGCTTTGAGGTGTGGCTGGGCACCAAGGGCCTACCAGCCCGTAGGATCCCAGAGCGCCGGGCCGGGCGCCGCAGCCCAGATCTCCGGGAGGACCCTGCACGGAGGGTGCCGCCTCCTATTGTTGGCGCCGAGCCTTTGGCAGGCTGACACTGCGCGGGGTGTGCGTGGCGGAGGGGTTCACTGCACGCCACGTACCCCTGCTTACCAGGACTCCGGGGTTCGTCATGGGAAGCTCCAGGGGAATTTACCGCTTGCAAGGGGCCCAGGGCGCCAGGGCAGAGGCTGGGCTGGGCTCTCCCTGCGTGCGGGGGCGTAACCGCTCCGTTACTCTCTGCCAGCTCCAGATCAAACACGCCGTCACCGAGGCCGAGATCCAGCAGCTGAAGAGGAAGGTGAGCTCTGGAGAAGGACCCGGGGGTGTGGTTGTGAGGAGGGGGGTTGTGTCCCCTCTTTGGGCCCCCTGGGCCCCAGGATCCTGGCCAGTCTGAGCTACTGGGACCTCCCCACACTTCTGTCCCCTCCTTTCCCCTACCCAGCCTGGCCTCCGCCAGCCCTGCTCTGTCGTGGGGTCTCCCGCGTCGTTTGTGTTGTCCGATGCCGCACAGGCGCAGAGAGACACAACCGCACAGGCCGATGTCACCACCCTCACAATAGTGCACAGCCACACACACAGGCAGAACCAGGCGTGCGTAATCGCATCCATCCTCACGGAACTACACACGCGGCGCACAAAGACACACAGAAGGGTGCACAACCGCACACAGAGTCAAGCACAGGCAGAGAGACAGAAGCACACGCACAGAGACACAGTCACGTGCAGAGATACAACAGCACACAACCAGGCACACGCAGAGACAAGCACACACCAAGAGACACAAGCACACGCACAGACACGC
>ML677404.1:5958103-5968791 GCA_007922305.1 Dermatemys mawii | reverse complement strand
CCCCCTCCCTGTCATTCCCCAGCACAGTCTCCCCCTCCCCTCACGTGCCGTGATCTCTGCTCCCAGCTGCAGTGCGTGGAGCAGGAGAAGGCTCGCTGGCGAGCCGAGAAGGCCCAGCTGGAGCAGAGCGTGGAGGAGAACAAGGAGAGGATGGAGAAGCTGGAGGGTTACTGGATGGAGGCCCAGAACCTGTGCCAGGCCGTGGACGAGCACCTGAAAGAGACCCAAGCCCAGTACCAGACCCTGGAGCGGAAATACAGCAAAGCCAAGCGGCTTATCAAGGAGTATCAGCAGAAGTAAGGCCGTGTTCTCTGTTCCCTGCGGATCTCCCGGATCCCCGTCCGCTCTGGATCTCAGGGGACTAGTGATCCCAGATCCCCATCCCCTGTGGATCTCCCAGGACAAGGGATCCCAGATCCCCATCCCCTGTGGATCTCCTAGGACTAGCAATACCAGATCTCTACCCACTATGGCTCTCCCAGGACTAGTGATCCCAGATTCCCATCCCCTATGAATCTCCCAGGACAAGTGATCCCCGATCCCCATCCCCTATGGATCTCTCAGGACTAGTAATCCCAGATTCCCATCCCCTACAGATCTCCCAGGACTAGTGATCTGGATCCCCATGCCTTATGGATCTCCCAGGACTAGTGATCCTAGATTCCCATCTCTTGTGGATCTCTCAGGACTAGCAATCCCAGATCTCTATCCACTATGGATTTCTCAAGACTAGTGATTCCAGGTCCCCACCCCCTATGGATCTCTCAGGACTAGTGATCTCAGATCCCCGTCCCCTATGGATCTCTCAGGACTAGTGATCCCGGATCCCCACCCCCTATGGATCTCTCAGGACTAGTGATCCCGGATCCCCACCCCCTATGGATCTCTCAGGACTAGTGATCCCGGATCCCCACCCCCTATGGATCTCTCGGGACTAGTGATCCCCGATCCCCTTAGGGAACTCCCAGGGATGGGGATCTGTGTCCTGCCCAGTTCAGAGAGCCCCTCGCTTAGGTTCTGGGGCAGCTCTCCCTGCGGCCGGGCTCTGTCCTGATGGCTCACCCCGTCCCCACAGGGAGATCGAGTTCCTCAAGAAGGAGACGACCCAGAGGCGTGTCCTGGAGGAGTCGGAGCAGGCCCACAAGGAGGAAATCGACAAGCTCCAGGAGAAGGTGGGCACCGAGGAGCAGGCTCCGGGGTTCCCCTGAGGCAGCAGAGCAGGAGAGTGCAGAGGAGAGGGACCCTGGCTGTGACGGGACGGTTCCGGATGGGGACTTCCAGCGGACCAGAGCTGGCTTTGGCAGGGGCGAGGAGGGGGCTCCATGGGCCTTGCTCCGCCTTCTCCATGACAGCATGGGCTTGATTTCCTTTGGCTGGTGGCCCGGGGCGATGGACACCGGGACATGCTGGATCCTGCGTTGGATATCAGGGCGCGCCGGATCCCAAACGCCGGGGGCCGGGTCACACCGGATCCCACAATGGGTCATGCCGGATCCTGCGCCGGCTGCTGGGTCACATCAGATTCTGCAGTGGGTCACACCGGATCCTGCGCCGGGTGCTGGCTCACACTGGATCCCACAGTGGGACATGCTGGATCCCACACCGGGTGCTGGATCACACCAGATCCCACAGTGGGTCACTCTGGATCCAGTGCCGGGTGCTGGATTGCACCAGATCCCACAGTGGGTCATGTTGGATCCCGCACCAGGAGCTGGATGACACCGGATCCCACAGTGGGTCATGTTGGATCCCGCACTGGGGGCTGGATCACACTGGATCCCATGCTGGGTCATGTTGGATCCTGCATTGGCGCCCAGGTCAAGACTCCCGGGCACTGGTTTGCGTGTGTCTGCGTGTCTGTGTGGAGGGGTTCCCTGCTGCAGAGGACGGGCTGGGGGCCTCCCTCTCCAGGGTCAGGCAGCCTGGGCCCGGGGGCGGGGGGCATCAGAGGCTGGCGTCCCCTCTCCTAGGGCGCCCTGTGCTCGGAGAGACCCCGGCTTGGTACCCTGACTTCTCTCTCTCTCCCCCCAGGGCATGGCACACTGCCCCCCATTGGGCCGCGTGGGGGCAGGCAAGCAGATGCCACCCGTGTCGCTCACAGGAGACACGGTGCCATTTGTCTGCTCCTGCCCGGCTCCGCAGGGAACGTGGCCAAACCGCCGCTCCCAGACGGGCGCCTGCATCCCTGGCAGAGGCGGTGGGAGCCGCAGGACGGGGCCGAGGCGGGACGTGGGGGTCCCTGCGTCTTGCTGCCCCTCCGGGCTGCGGGCCGGGTGCATTTTCAGTCCCATGCCGGGGGAAGCTCACAGGGCCCAGAAGGCAGAGCTGGGTGGGCAGGAAATAGGGCTTTGCGTTTGCTCCTGCTCTCACCCCTTCCTCGCTGCCCCCCACCCTCCCCGACCCCCACATCGGAAGACGTTGCCTGGCATAGAACAGCTGATGGCTTCCCGATAATCTTCACCCCCGCAGCAACCCCCGCATCGATCCCCCCATCCGCTATCCCCTCCGCCCCCAGTCACCTCTCAGCCTCCCCCCACACAACCCCTCTCAGCGATCCCGCTCCCGGCCCCCCGAAACGCCCCCGGCCTCGGGACGGCCCCGCTGGTTCTCTGCCTCAGACGTTTATTCCTTTGTCTGTTTTTCAGATCTCCGAACTGGAGGGGAAGCTGCAGACCCTGAAAAATTCAAACCCGACTTAAACACAAACACGAAGCACTTGTTGGGGAGGAGGGACATTTCTCCTTAACCCGCCCCCCCCCGACTCCCTTTTGCCCCTTGCCCCTCCCCCTCCCACCCCCTCCCGCCTTCATCCACGGGAGAGGAAAACACAACATCGAAACCCCTAGGAAAGGAATAATAATGATCCCTCCTTCCCCCCGCCTTCCTGTGGGGGGAGAGAGAGAGGGGGAAGGAGGGCTGGGGTGGCGGGAGGGGGGCCAGGCTCTGGGATTGGCTGGCTGGGTCCCGGCTGGCCTGGAGGGGGCAATGTGGGGAACGTCTCTGGGACAGGGGGCCCCCCTCGTTCGTTTCCGTTCCTCATGTGAGTCTCGTGTGATCTCGATGGACGCATTTTGGGGGGGGGGGGGGATTTGTTCGGCCTGTGTATCCCCCCCGCCCCCCCTCAACACCCACCCGCCCCTCCCCACTGAGGAGCCTTTCCAGCCAACCCCCCGGCTCGGGATCGGCACGCCGGGCCTCCGGGGAATGGCTGCGCGGGCAGTCCCCCTGTGCGGAGCGAGGACGCTCCGGTGGAGGCCGGATCTCTTCCTTTGCCCCTCCTTGGGGCAGACCCTTGGGCTCCGTGTTTCGTGCCCACCTTGGAGATCTCGGCCCAGGGCCAGGCCGTATCCGGGACCCGGGAAGGCAGGCAGGCCACTGGCGCCGGGACAGGAGGCCCAGGGCAGCGCTGGCAGGGACGGGTGATGTCGGTGGGCGACCCTTGCCCGGCCACCCCGGATGACTTCGGGGCCCAGCGCCTTGGCCGCTCCGCTGCGCGTCTGTGCCGGAGGATTTCAGGAATGGACGGTGAGGATCTGGCGGAGCGAACACCGCCCCGGGGAGCAGGGCGGGGAGAGATCCTGGAACAGACACCCCCGCGCCCCGGGGATCAGCCTTCGGCGGAAAGACCTTGGGCACCTGCTTCTTCCCCCACGCCTGGATGGAGACAGCGACCCATGGGCTGTGGGTTGGGACCCGCTGCCGGGGCCCTTCCTGGGCTCGGCGCCGGCGCTTGAGGAGAGGAAAACCACGACGGGGAGCGGCCCCGGGGGAGACTCAGCACTTCGCTCCGCGGAGGCACCAGGGACGGCGGGCGTGGGTTGGGGGGGTCACACGGAATTTCTTTGCCCAAGAGGGGACGGGGCAGCCAATGATCCAGAGTCCTGCCGCCGGGTGACTCAATGGGGTCAGACTCGGACTGGCGGGAAGCAGTGCACGTGGGAATTGGCACGCTCACTGCACGCATGGAGGCCTGGCACTGGCGCACTCACACCTGTGCGTGGGATGGGGGCCCTGGTGCGCTCGCACCCATGTGTGGGGTAGGGACACTGGTGAGCTCACCTGTGCGTGGGATGGGGGCCCTGGTGCGCCCGCACCCATGTGTGGGGGAGGGACACTGGTGAGCTCACCCATGCATGGGATGGGGACCCTAGTGCGCTCGCACCCATGTGTGGGGTAGGGGCACTGGTGAGCTCACCCGTGCATGGGATGGGGGCCCTGGTGCACTTGCACCCATGTATGGGGTAGGGACACTGGTGAGCTCACAGTGCATGGGATGGGGCACTGGTGTGCTCACACCCTTGCACAGGGTGGCACTAGTGCACTCACACCCATGCGTAGGATGGCACTGGTGTGCTCACACCCTTGCACAGGGTGGCACTGGTGCACTCACACCCATGCATGGGATGGGGGCACTGGTGTGCTCACACTCGTGCACCCCCCCACTGTCTGACCTAGTTTAGTTCCATCCCAGCCATGGTCTCCTGTCGCCAAGGCCTCAGGTTCAAGCCTCCTTCCCCGTTTTTCTTTCTTTTCGTGCCCACTCTGGCCAAACAGGCGCTTTTCTCTCAGGGGGAGGCAGCCCCCAGCTCCCCTTTCTTTCCAGGGCGAGGAGAAAAGAGGTAGGACCGTCCCCAAAGCCTCGGGAAAAGTTAACCCTTCGTGTTCCCTTCAAGGGACGATGCTGCCGAGCTGGGGCCTGGCCCCGCTCCCACACCCGTCCCAGCGAGGGGCGTCCTGTGTCCCCAGACACACACACACCCCAGACAGGTTTGCCCAGGGGCAGACGGGTCTTTGGGTCATCCCTCCCCTCCCCCCAAGGCCGGTGGAGGGGTCTTTTTTTTAAAGCGATGACCACAAGAGGAAAAGGAACCTGGGTTCGAAACCAAACGATCGCTTTTAAAACCTGTAAATAAAAAACCAATCGCAGTATTTATATGTGGCCGGGACACGTGTTTTCCTTCGTAGGCTGGAGATGGTGAGGAGGGGGCGGTTTATTAACTCCTCGGCCCCACCCTGTCGTAGAAGGATCAACAGGGGCCGACCAAACCCCGGCCCTGGTCGCCCTTCTGGGTACAAATTGGCGCCCTTGCTCGCCAACGACCCTCAATGCTGAGGCTCCGATAGTGACTGGATTTGGGGGCCAGATCTGGGCCGGCCTGGTGTGGAGCTGGGAGCGCCAGGGCCCGATGGCCAGGTCAACGCAGACATATGATAAACGGGGCTGGCGGCGTGGGCCAAGCACAGAGGGGGTTTGAGGGGAGAGTGACAGACCGCTGGGAAATTGTCTTAAATTTTTATTTAATCTCCTTACACACGTCTCACGGTGGATGTATATAATATATATATATATGGCTGGATGGATTGTTTCTGGTTTTGTATTGCCCTGTCCTCGCATCGGATCAGATAAATACAGGCCCTCCTTGTCCCTGCGGCTCCGTTATTCAAATGGCTGATCCTCTTCAGGGGGTGGGGGGACCAGGGCCACTCGCTGTGTGGGTGGGGGCGCCCTGCGGATCAAGGGGGGAAATCTGTGTCTGCTCACCAACGCCCCCGGGGACTGGCGTCAGGAGCGGTGGGGCTGGAAAGACCCCACGTAGCGCAGTCTGAGGTGTGAGTAGAGTGGGTTCATTTTGGGGGGGCTAGGTGAGGGGCAATCTACCCGGGGTGTGTGTGTGTGTGTGTGTTTTTCTCAACCAGTGATACAAGTGCCCTTGGGGATACTCAGAGGTCTTCCAGGGGGTACATCAAATCAGCCCGATCTTTGCCTAATTTTACAACAGGCTGCATAGAAAACACTAGCAAAGTCAGGACAAACTCCAAATTCCATCCAGACAGTGACTCGTGTAGACGGCTCTACAGATTATACACTGAGATGTGAGAACAATAGTTCTAGTCCAATCGATCTCTTTTATAAGGAAGTGGGAAACATGAGACAAGCAGCAGGTTTTCAGGAACAGCCTGGGACCGTGACACTTTTGTAGGTTTATGTCTGATTTTGTAAGCAAAGAGTGTTTTAAATTGGGGGTACACGAGACAGCCGGCTCCAGAAGGGGATGCAGTAGTTGGGAAGATTGAGAGCCACTGCAAGGGCGTATATTTCCCTCTTATTCTACGGCGTATATTTCCATATAAGAACTAGCTACGTTCATGGAGGAGAGGTCCATCGGTGGCTATTTGCCGGGATGGGCAGGGACGGGGTTCCTAGCCTCTGTTTGCCAGAAGCTGGGAATGGGCGATGGGATGGATCACTTGATTCCCTGTTCTGTTCATTCTCTTTGGGGCACCTGGCCTTGGCCACTGTCAGAAGATGCACACTGGGCTAGATGGACCTTTGATCTGACCCAATCTGATCTTATGTTCATAGTGCCCTAGGGAGTGCACATTTGGAGGTATACGTTCCTGTGGTGTCTGCTCTATGGCAAATACGGTAGATCCTCAGAGTTACGAACACCTCGGGGATGGAGGCTGTTCGTAGCTCTGAAATGTTCCGAACTCTGAACCAGCCCTTGGTTGTTCTTTCAAAAACGTGCGACTGAACATTGACTTAATACAGCTTTGAAACCTCACGGCGCAGAAGAAACCTGCTGCTTTCCATTGCTTTGTTCGTAGTTTCCGTTTGCGGGGTTTTGGGGGTGGTTTTTCGTTTCTCTGCTGCTCCCTGGTTTCGTACGTCTGGTTCCAAAGGAGGCGCGTGGTTGACCGGTCAGCCCGTAACTCTGGTGTTCGTAACTCTGAGCGGCTCCTGGAAGTTTAAATTCTATAGTTGACGTTCCCTCATCCACACGAGCCCCGGGGCACGTGTCACGCCAAGCCCAGGTTAATCGTGGGGCATGTTCTGGGCTGGACGGTCTCGGATGAAGGACAGCATGACTAATAACCTCCTATTTCTCCTCCGTTCCCCAGTGAAGCTGAACGGGGGTTCAAATGGCTGCTCCTGCGGGTGCTAAATGCATCGTCCCAGGGGACGGCGGGAAGGGAGAGAAGGCCTGGGCTCTCCTCAGCTGTATTTGTGATTGGCTTTAAGCTCTTGAATACCAGGTGCGTGGTTTATTCTCCAGCAGCGCAGGTCAGAAATCCCAGAGCCGCCCCACAAAATGGCCCTTCTGGGAAACCTGTTAGCTCAGTGTTTCTCAACCTTTGTGATACCAGGGACAGGCTTGCTACCGTCCTAAACTGTGCCAGGGAGACCTCCGAGAGCGGCACTGGTCTACAGACCAGCTCTTCAGAAGAGGGAGGGATAGCTCAGTGGTTTGAGCATGGGCCTGCTAAACTCAGGAGTGTGAGTTCAATCCTTGAGGGGTCCATTTAGGGAGCTGGGGCAGAAATCTATGGGTGAGATTGGGGCCTGCATTGTGTAGGAGGTCAGACTAGGTGATCGTAATGGTCCCTTCTGACCTTTAAAGTCTATGAGGTGATTCTAGCCAGAGGCCCCCTGTTCAAATTGAAGGCACTTTGGCTGTGCCCCAGAGAGGGTGGAAGGTGGCTGGCACATCTCAGCGAGGGAAGGGGAGGAAGGATTCCTACGGGCATGGGGGGGATCAGCTGGATATTTCCCCTCACACAGAGCCTATAAGTGCCAGCTGCTGGGTTCTTGCTCCTTCCTCTGAAGCAGCTGGTGCCAGGTAAGGTCAGATCGAATCGTGGCAGGTATGGGCTAGTGGTGTGATCCAGTCTGGCAATGCCTGTGTTCCAGCAGGTGTGACTGCATGCATGTGCTTGGTGTGCGAGTGATTGTGTGTGTCTTGGAGTGAGCTTCTTCCCTCTGTGTGTGCAAGGGAGCCAGACACACCCTGCACCTGCCAAATCTCAGCCGGCCGCCTGCCCCCTCCCCTTTCTTCTGATGTTCAAGCCGGCCGATCGGGGTGAGGATCAGGAGCGGTTGAGAAGGAGACAGCTCGTGCTAGGCTGGGCCTCACCAGAGATTGAGGTAGTTAGGATGCTCACATCCCTTTGAGGCTGACAGAAACGCCGTCAGTTACGATCTTTGGGACTCTTCCGCAGGTGGGAAACAAGCCAGGTAGCCCTGCTGTCATCCCACGCAGGCTGCATGGTGGCTACGTGGCAGGGAGGAGACATGACCATTATTATCTATGGGGCAGGGCCTGGCTTTTTGGTCTGTGTTTGTACAGCACCTGACACAAGGAGGGGGGGCGCTCTAGAACTGGCCTCCAAGGCTCTATGGTAAAACACATCATCATCATCATCAATAATAAATAGCAGGCGAAGGGTGAGCGGCTCTGCTGGGTCTCCTCAGGTTACATGAGCTCTGGATGCGTTTTCGTGCATTGCGTTTTTATTGCATCACCTCTTTCTTTTCTGTGGCCTTTTTGATCCTTGGCTCTGCCTGGCGGGAGCCAACGCCCTGTTCGAGGAGCGACGCTGCTGTGGAGGGCGGAAGAGTAGTGAGAATTTAATCTCAGAAAAGCGGGGCAGGGCTTTTTCAACCCACGATTTGTTTTCCCATCGGAAAATGTCGCTTCGTCCGAACGGAAACGGCTCGCGGGAAAGGCTCGGTTTGGACAAATTTTGAAAAAAGAAATTTAAGGAAGTTTTGGGGGGGCGTAGCGGGGGTGCTACCCCGCTCCTAAAAGGAAAGGGGCAAAACCCCCCTGGAGAGGGCTGTTACTGGGTGAAAGCAGCTGAGAGCAGAGCAGCCACAGCGGTGGCTGGGTCGTTTAGGGCCCCGCTGGCCCTTATAAAAGGCTAGAGGCAGGCATTCAGGAGTCTCTCTCCAGGCTGGGAGGGAGCAGGGCCTCGCTGCCTGTGGGCCAGGGGACTGAGGGTGGAGCAGTGCTGGGGAAGGGGCAGGCTGAGCTGGGGAGCTCAGGCCTGGCGACCTCCCAGGCCTGAAAGGGCCTGTGGGTTAGGCAGAGACTGCTGGCCCCAACCCCGCCTTGCCTGTGATGAGTGGCTCTTACACTGCTGTCTGCCCCAGGGAGCTGGATGCTGGCTGGCAGTAGCCCTAGACTGAGGCAAGGTGGGGATTTGAGGGGTGGGGGTTCCCAGGGAGGGGAGACCCACAGACAGAGTGAGGGGGAACTGCCAAGGGGGAAGCACCCCAGGTAAGAAGGCACCGAGGTCCGGGAGGGACACAGGGCCAGCGGACAGCGAGACACCGGCCTGCAGAGGGCGCTGGAAAGAGCTAATTCCCAGACAACCAGCAGGAGGCGCCGCAGGGGTGAGTCGTCGCGCCGTCACAGAGGGGAAAATCGTTTGAATTTCAACTCAAACCCCTTTTTCATTTAGAAACAGAAGTTGATTTTAAGGTTAAAAAAAATCCTTCAGTTGACCCGATCCTATTTTTTTATTTTATTTTATTTTACTTTCTGTTCTTGAAAAACTTCCGAGATTTTGATTTTTCATCCCCCTCTGGAATGGGAAAATAGTTCAAAAATGCAGAACCTGGTTTTCCACCCAGCTACAATTATAACGTCTTTTCAAAGTGCCCCGCACCGTAGTCTCTGGGCAGGTCCTGTCCCTTTAATTTGAACGTGCCTGGGGTGATGGTGGGGGCAGTGGGATGTCCTGGTGGCTGCGGCGATCTCCGTGTCGGAAGCAAGATGGGTGCCAACCTGAGCCTTGATTCTAACCATCCCTGCCATATCGTAACCCCCAGTAAAGTGAGCTGGAAGAGAGCTCTCCTGACTGTTATGCCCGGCTGTTTGACGTTGGCACGGGGAGGGAGAGTGGCTGGTACAGGGACGGCTGCCTCCCACTGCCCTACTTTTTGCAGTCGGGTTTGTGAAGGCACCAGACCGTGCCCGTGCTGTCTCCTGTCCTCCCCCGGGCTGGCAGCCTCCTTGCTGTGACTGCTGGAGCCAGGAAGCTGTGTGTGTGTGTGAAAGATTGTGTGTGAACCTGTATTTGCATTAAAACACACACAGAGCCAGGGACGTGCATCGACATCTTGCTAATCCAGGCAGCGGGGTTGCTGCTGCTATTGGGATGGGAACCCGGGTTTTTGCCGCTCCCAGGGAGGGGCTGGGTGGCATGGGGGGGACGGAGCTTCGGTCTCATTTTCTAGCCCAGCAGCAGAGGGCAAAGGGGTCACGGGGAAGGTGGCAAAACCGCGGCTCAGGGCCTGGGGCCTGCGCTCGAATCCAGTCTGCCCCACGCTGGGATGGGGCGGCCTCTTCGTGGCTCACTCCAGGGGGGTCACATCTCTGCCCAAGTCCCAGGACCCCTCCCCAACTCCCTGTCCATTGCGGGGTCGGATTCTTGCTCTGCCCCACCCTCATCAGCACTGACCCCCATCCCTTTGCCACTGGCTCTAGCCTCCCCCTAGCCTCACCTTCCAGCCCCCGTTGTCTCTTGGCCCCTGGTGCCCCAGGCTTGTGCCACCTCCCTGAACGCAGCCCCCAGCCCCCAGCCCGCAGGAAGCTCCTCTTAACCTCCCTCTTCTGCCAAGACAGACTCAGTGAAATGTGGGTTCCAAATCCCTCTTTTCTAGGCCTCTCTCCCCCTAGAATGGGGTTGGCTCCAGGCCTCTCTTCTCCCCAGGATGGGGCTGGTTCTGGGCCTCTCTTCTCCCTGGCATGGGGCCAGTTCTGGGCTTCGCTTGCCCCCTGGGATGGGGCCAGCTCTGGGCCTCTCTTGCCCCATGGGATGGGGTCGGCTCTGGGCCTCTCTTCCCCCCAGGAAGGGGCTGGCTTTGGGCCTCTCTTCCCCCACCGGGAAGGGGCCAGCTC
>ML677404.1:5943608-5958093 GCA_007922305.1 Dermatemys mawii | reverse complement strand
GGGCCTCTCTTCCCCCCAGGATGGGGCTGGCTTTGGGCCTCTCTTCCACCCAGGTTGGGGCTGGCTTTGGGCCTCTCTTCCCCCCCTGGAATGGGGCCAGCTTTGGGCCTCTCTTCCTCCCCGGGATGGGACTGGCTTTGGGCCTCTCCTCCCCTCCCGGGATGGGGCCAGCTCTGGGCCTCTCTTCCCCCCCAGGAAGGGGCCAGCTCTGGGCCTCTCTTCCCCCTGGGATGGGGCCAGCTCTGGGCCTCTCTTCTCCCAGGGATGGGGCCAGCTCTGGGCCTCTCTTCCCCCCGGGATGGGGCCAGCTCTGGGCCTCTCTTCCCCGCAGGATGGGGCCAGTTCTGGGCCTCTCTTGCCCCTAACTCGGACTCTTCTGTGTCCAAGTGAAGAAAGTGAGGAGCTCAGACGGGGACCGGCCTTGGCCTTGCTCCTTAACCCTGTCGCTTCCTGCGGTTACTAAAATCGCTCCAGACTCGACCCTTTGTGGCCGAATCTGTCTCCCCTGGGAAGGAGCCGGGTCTCCCCCTCACCCCCCATCTCCCAGGCCTTCCCCCATAGCAGCCTCCTTCCCCCTCTCACGCCAGGCTCCCGGGAACTGTCCATTCAGCACCACCGGCCATTGCACCTCCTAGGAGATCTCCGCGCCTCACCCGCCTCTCCCCTCCCTTCCCATGCCGAGAAGGGGATCATTCCCCCCCGGGGGGCGGTTACTTCAGTGGAGATTTGGGGGACTCCTGGCCAGGTCTCTGACGTTGTTTCTTTCCTGTGCCCAGCATGGGCCTCTGGGCGCTAAGTGCTTGGCAAACACTTGGCGAGAGAGACATGCCCTGCCCCGAGGAACTTCCAAACGAGGCAGACATGTGGGGAAACTGAGGCACAGAGAGGCCAATAGACAAAGCAGAGCCAGGATTAGCACCCAGGGCTCCCAAGTCCCAGAGCCTCACCTTATCCACCGCACCCTTTTGGCACGCCAACCAGGGCCTTTTGCCGCTCTCACTACCCATGCCCAGAATGACACCACCCATCCTGCGTCCTCATTCAATCCTGCTCCCCCATGTTGCTCCATCTAGGGACCACTGTTCCCTCTAAGCTGTGCACTTGTGCACACAGATCCTAGACCCTGCACACTTGGTGAAACCCCATGTGCACAACAATTTGCACAGAAGCACAAAAATTTGCACGGAAGAATTTTTTTGCACACGCGGCCTAACAAAAATTAGAGGGAACATTGCTAGGGACCCCCTGATGAAAGATTTGTGATTCAGGGAACCCAGGGAGTTGGCAGCCCTGGAAAACAAGATCTCGTGGAATCCCAGAAGTCTACTGGAGTCGTGGGCAGATCACCGGGGCTCTGTTTCAGATGAGCCCCTAAAACCAAAGGCCTTTCTCTGCTCCGCCCGGGCAGTAAAGATCCCACAGGATTTCTTTGATGTGGGATCAATGATTACCCCCCACCCCAATGGATTTCAGAACAAGCCGCCTTCCATTGTGGCAGAGCACTGGGTTCTGTGCTCCACCCCAGAGGCGGCTGCATTTGCATCAAGGCTCCAGCTCAGGGGGAGCAAGTCAGTCGCTCAAGCCCCTGCTGAATCAGCCCGACTTCTTCACTGGCTTTGTGGCGGGCTCGAGGAGTCGAGCCGCGGGGTTGGGGGGCGGGGAGGACCCAGGCTCGCTGGGCTCTTTAAACCGCTGCGAGCCGGTGATTTCTCATTTCCCTGCCTCTCTCCCCCCGCCCCGTCTTGCTGGATCTCCCAGCCCCGGCGAATGGCTCCGGGGGGGTGGGCCCGCTCGGCCATGCAGCGCCTCGCCCGCTGCAACCTAGGGGCAGACGGAAGCCCGGCCAAAGGCAGGATCCTCCATCCCTGACTTCAAGCCAGGCTGCCGGAGCTGCTTCCGGGTTCCTGTGAATCCCCCCCGCCCTTGCCCTTCCCCCCCCCCCCCCCAGTCCCTAGGACCATCCCGGCCTGGATAATCCAGAGGTCCGTGGGAAATCGCTCCCCGCAGAAACCTCCCCCTTGCAGACCTCGCCGGATGCTCCCGCATCCTCTCCGCTCCCTCCTTGAATTGTCCAGAGCTCGTTGGATCAAAAGAAGAGGAGGGGAGGGGGCGGGGGGAGGAGAAAGGGGAGGGGGGCTGGGGTGGCGGGGGGGAGCCGCGAGAGACGCCTCTGGATCCCAGCATGGAAGCGCCAGGACGCGGCTGAAGATGCCGGGGTCCCCTCGGTGAGTGTGTGTCAATTTCAGCCTTGATGGCCGGCGTCTCCTTGTCAGTTTCAGGGCTGCGGTACCTTCTCCCCACGCTGCTGGTTTTGGCTGCCGGCCGGGGGGAGGGTTGTTTGCTGGGAGGGGGGGGGTGAGATGAGGCTCCTTGTTTATTTCCAGTCCTGCCCGCGTCGAGGCTGCCTGGATCGCAGCGGCTTGTAAGGCTGGAGTCCCTACCCAAATACCCCCCCCCCAAACCCTTTCCTGTTTTGATGCAATTGTGGGGCGGGGGAGCGGGGGGCAGCGCAGAGTCTGTGTTTTCCTGTCGGTCCGCTGGGGGTGGAAACTGGGCGATGGGGGCCTGGGAAGGGGGGGGGGCAGAAGGGGGGTTATGATGATGAAAAGTGGCTTCAACTTAGGGTGTTTATAAGGGATCTGAAAGAGGGAGTGGGGTGGGGGCTGTTGGGGGGGGGAAATAAATGCATATGCAGTTAGCTGTGCTTAGTAAAGTCCTCCCCTGCAAGGTTTGAACCCACCTTGGGTTATTAAAATCCCCCTCCCAGCATGAGGCTAACAACCCTCTGAACAGTAATAATCCCCCCCCCACCGCGTTGTTTCCATCAATAAATTAGTCACCAGAATAATAATAATAAAAACCAAACAAACCGGCTCCTTTCTTGAGCCAGCATTGCCTGGGGGTTCATTTGAACCCTTCCGGGCCTGGGGAAACGGGGTCTAAAATCCAGGCTGCGCTGTGGGGCTGTATTTCTCCATGGGAGGGAGAACCTGCCCCATAGCCCACCCTATAGCCCGCTGGCTGGACCAGGGCCCTTCGCTCCATGGGGCTGTGCAAGGGGATCTTCAGCCCCACACGCCGGGCTGGGTTCCCGGGCTTGGCCGAGTTCAGTGGGATCGGCCTGCTGGGCTGGGTTTGGAGAGCTAGGCCCCGGGGCAGGGTCCCTGCCCGTTTCCCATGTTCTCACCCTGGTCTGTTTCATCGGTGGGACTCGCTACCTCTACCCAGCCTCCATTCTGCCCTTCATCCCCTGCCTGCCCCGTGCGCCCCTTCTCCATCGCCTCTTTTACAGTCTTTCTTTCCTGCTCTCCTCTGTCTCCCCTGATTTCTTCCTTCTTTTCTCCTCTCCCCTCCTTTTTCCTCCAGGATCCCACTTCCACCTCCCTCACCCCCAACACACACACACACACACTTCCTCTCTCATTTCTCTCCTTCGTTCCCTCCTTTCCGCACAGGCTCTTGGGTCTTTTCTTTTCTCGGTAGACCCGAGCACTCGGCCCAGGTTGGTTTAGATTCTTCTGCCCTTCAGTGGCATGGGGTCTGTGGCTGAAATAGACAGACCTCTCCCCTCCCTCCCCACCCCCAACCCCCCAAATGCACTCTTCCCCTCTCCCCTTGAACTGAAATAGACCCATTGCTCCTGGAGGGGACCCTGGCTACTGCTCTGGCCTCTGTCTCTGGGGTGTGTGTGTGTGTGTGTCTAACACCCTCCTGTTGGGTGATTAGTTCGCAGCATAGTAATGGAAGAGCCCCTGGAAGAGAAGGACAATTACCCCGCAGAGCAATCAGGCCCCTCTCCAGATCCATGACTGGACGTTAGCTTTGGCCTCCCACCTCCCCAGCTTTGCCCCCCTTAGGCCGGGAAATTGTTCCTTCCCCCAAACCAAGGTGGGTTCTGGGAAGCAGTTAGCTGGAGGAGAGATCCGAGGGGCTTTAGGGAGTGGTGATTTCAGCAGGGGGCGCTCTCTTCCACCCCCAAGTCTGTACTGACCCCAGTGCCCCCGCTGGGGGCTCTGGTCCCTGTGGGTGGAGGTACTGACACATGTGAGACACAAAACCAGGACGCTGGGCCTCTCTCTTGCATTCGCGATCCCTTGGGGATTTCCATGGCAGTCAGGGGGGCTAGCCCCAGGGCCCTGGTTAAATCCTTGGGCAAACTGCTGGGCCAGCCTAGCCGTGCCGCTGTTTAAAACAGCGGCCGCGCCCCCACCCCAGAGGTGGCCGCATTTCAGCGGCGGAGGAAGCGGCTCCATTTGCGAACCGCTTTGAGGCTGAGGGAGCTGTCCGAGATCGATATGAATCGCTGCCAAAGCAGACGCATGCTCCGCTGGGCTGTAATTTTCTGTCTCTTTCTGCCTCCCGGCTGCTCTTCCTGGGGACTGAAAATCCATAGGCATAGAGAGGTTGCTTCTCCCATTGGCATACCGCCTGGTAACGGCGACGGGAGTAATGAAAACGTGGCATTAGATGCCCCCCTTCTGACAATGCCAAGGAGCCTGCAGTGGGGCAGGGACAGAGGGGAAAAAATTTGGCCCTGCCTTATGCTCAGGCCAGCACAGCCCTGGGCCTAACTTCCATCCCTGCTCCAGTAGGTCCTACGGGGCTTTTCAGGGCTGTTGAATCGCAGGAGAACAGATCAACCCTGGCCACGCTTCCACCCACCTGTAATAGCCCTGGAATCCCACTTCTACCCATTCACCCCTACACTCGGGGCTGCTGCCAGACTGGCAGAGTCTTCCTCTGTACCTGGCTGTAATGGGGTCCGGGGCCCTCCCTTCTACCTCTGAGCCCCCTGGTACCACCCTCGCCGGGGCAATGGGCAGCAGGAATTGAGCCTCGCATGTCTAGGGAGTTTGGGGGTATTTTATTCTACGCCCATCTTATTTGGGTTCCTTGTGGTGCAGGGATCCTGATCAATCTTGCCCCTCAAGCCTTTGGAGGGCTTCCCAGGTATTAGCCAGACGGCCCTTTCATCAGATAAAAGAATTGGTGACTTTGTCCGGCTAAGAGGAACTTCCCTTGGAGGGGTTTGACATCCTTTATAAATAGGACTGCATTACAGCTCTGAATCCCTGCCCCGGGAGGGAAGATCTTAAACCTGGGCTTGGCACTGTTCGATCTTTATTTCTTTTTAATCATTTGATGGACAATATCGATTTTTTTTAATGCATTTTTAATTTTTATTCATTTAAGTTTCAGTTACGGGAACCTGGAGGGGGGATCAGATGACGATGATTTAATGTCGAGAGTCAAAAAGTTAAAGCTTTTTAACCATTCACGAACAAATGGCCAGAATCCCATGTCCAAGTAAATATCGGTAAATGAAACGCTAATACTTTCTCAAGCTGCGTTTTCCCTACTTTGCCTAAGTGTAGCCTTTGGTTATTATCAACGGAAATCTTGGGGGTGTCTGTGGTGGAATTGACATTTACCGATAAAAATCTAACCCTTCCAAGCCTACTTGTATCCATTAAACCAGTGGTTTCCAACCTGCGGTCTGCGGAGCCCTGGGGATCTGCAGGTTATTTCTAATGGGTCTGCAAAACTTTCGAGCTGTGCTCCGTGCAGACTGGGTCCAAGATTTACAAAGGGAGTCGGGCCTGCCCTCAGCATTTGTTAGGGGTCTGCAAATGAAAAAGTCTGAAAACCGCCGGGTCAAACAGACAGGGAAATGGGAGAGGCCCAATGGCTCGCGCAGCGTCACTCAGTGAACTGGGGGGGCAGGAGTCCTGACTCCCAGCCCCCCGCCCGAACCAGCAGCCCACGTGAGCCGGGAGAACCCTGGAGTCCAGACTCCCAGTCCCTGGCTCTCTCCCCCAGAGACGTGTTGAACGGTCAATGGAATATCCCTGCCACACCCATTGGGGAACGCAGATTCGTTGATCCAGAGGGGCCCTTAAGAGCATCCTCGCGGGGCAGATAAACCTCCCTGTGGCTGGGGGGTGGTCTCCCCTGCGTGGCTCAGCTGTGCTGGGGACCCCGCTTCTGAACGGCGGGGAACTCCAGGCTGGGCCACGGCAGTTGGACTCCCAGCTGTGGGTATTTCATTGCAGGGTGGACAGACTCTAAGCCACCTTTCACCTCTAGGTCACCAGGGGTTCAAACCCAGCTCCGCTCAGCAGGGATTTAAAGCCCATGGGAGCGGGAGCGGCTGGAGGCCGATAGGGGATGGTGCCTGTCAGTTTCCTAGCAGGCAGGTGTCTCTCCCATAAAGACCATTGTCTCCCTTGATGCTGATTGTCCCCTCGTCATCAGCTGTAGGATTAACGGCACAGGGGCGTCTCCTTTGTCATGTCCTGGCAGGCCCGGGGCAGCTGCCTTGGGCTCCCCACCCCGCCGACTCGGGTATCCCGGGCACCCCCCGCCCATCTGCCCGCATGTCACATTGCCAGTCCCTGCCCTGCGCCCCTCACGCTTGGTGAGGGGCAGATTTTACGGCGGGGGAGGGAATCACTGCTGTTTGGCGCAGGTGGGCCAAACCCGGCGTAGGGAAAGCAAAGAAACCCACGGCCCGTGGCCAGAAGTGAGCCCGCGCTGACAGAGACTGTGCCAGGCAGAGATGCTGCCAGCCTCTCCCTGTGAGAGCCACGCGTTGCCCTCTGCCCAGCGGTGAAGGGAGGGGAGGCAGTCCCCAAACGCCTTCCCATCGAACCCCACTCCTCGCCCTGCCCCAGAGAAAATTCATATAGAATCGTTGCCCCTGGGGGGCCCGATTCTGCAGTCACAAGGAGGGTTGGCAGAGTAAAGCTGGCAGGATCGGGCCCAGCAGTCTTAGCGCTGTGGTTTATGTTTAGTGCATCTTTCTCTGCCCAGGCAGGATGGTTCTCTGCAAAGAGGGCTGGGCACCAGGACTCCTGGGTTCTCTGCCTAGTTGTGCTATTGAGCCGCTCACGTCAGTCTGGTGGATTCTCTGGCTGCAAAACTGGGGGTAACGCTGACTCCCCACCACCACCCCGGGTTCATTGTTTTCAAAGCGCTTTGAGATCTTCGAAGAGAAAGGGCTGGATCAGATCAAAGGATTTCGGGAGAATATTGCCATTGTCACACGGAGCGGGGAACTGCTAAGCTAGATCAGATCATCCCGTCTGGTATCATTGCCCCAAGAGTGGCTGGCCCCAGCTGCTCCAGAGGAAGCTGAAAGAAACCCTGCGGTGGGCGGTTATGGGATAATCTGTCCCTATGAAAAGTTACCTCCTGACCCCGTAATGGTTGGCATGCCCTGAAGCCTGAGGGTTTCTACCCCTCCCCCAAATCTTAGCTTTTGACATTTTTTTCTCTTATAACCCAGGATATTCTTGTTCTCCGCAGAAACTCCCAGTCCTCTTCTGAGTCTTGCTCAGCTCTTGGGCCTCAGTGAAACGTGGTGGCACTGAGTTCCGCAGGCTAATTGGGGGTTGTATGGAAAAAGTGTTTCCTTTTATCAGACTGACCCGGTTCTAAGACCCCTGAGTGACTGAGATTGCCACCACATCCCCTAAGTATGGCCTTCACCCTGCCTGTCAGGAAAACACCAGCCGTGGGCTGGTGTCTCCTCTCGCTGACCGGAGGGAGTTGTGTGGTGGGGAAGGAAGAGGCGAATCAGGCCTCCTGTCTCTTTAAACGGATGGACAATAGCAGGCAATCAATCAAGGTCTATGTTGTCTGTTGCATCATCCATCCTGATTCCTGTTGTGGAGCGATGGGGTTGTGGGGTGAGGGAGGAGGGGACAACGGGGCTGTGGGGAAGGGAGCAGAAAAGTAGGGTGTGATGATAAGGGGGATCTTGCTATACCATTAGGCCCCTCTGCCATCCTCCCCCACACACTGGCCCCCCGGGATCCAGGGGGCTTGGTCCTGCTCCGGAGCCTGGCTGTCTCCGTGGGGGTCCTACAGGCGCCGGGGATATCCCTGAAACAGTCCCACTGCTGCAGCTCCATGCTCCGGACACGTCCAGCTCGACTCCCAGGCCCCTTCCCCTCTGTAACCCAGGGCCTGCTGCGTAGGCCGCTGAGACGCCAGTGCTGGGGAGACCACAACCAGGCCCAGGCCTGGGTGGCTCCCCCTTACCGTTGCCCCCTCCGCAGTGCTCTCTCACGCTCCAGACCACGGGGGGTGCTCTCCGGTGGGGGTTCGGGGACCCCGGGGCCCAGCCGCCCGCCCTTCCCCATAGATACCCGGCTTTGGGTCTCCAGTGCTCTGACCCTTCCTCCCTCCCCCTTCTCTCCGCAGCGCTGGCCAGCCATGTCGTCCTCCAAACGCCGGGACGCGGACGAGGTTTTCGGTAAGTCCGCTGCCCGGTCTCCACCCTCTCCCCCGCCCCGCCCCCGCTGTCTCTGAGCCCACGTCCCTTAGCGCCCTCAAGCTCGCCCCCAGCGTTGCCAGCCTTGGCGGGGGACGTTCGCCGGCGCTGATGGCCCGCAGAGCAGGGCAGAGGCGGCCCAGACCCAGGCTGGGGGGAATATGGGGCTTGGGGAGGGAAGATCTGGTGGCGGACGGAGGGTTGGGGGAGAGTGTTGGGGCCTGGCGGTTGGGGGCCGGTGAGCTAGGGTGTGGATGGAGCCAGGGAGGTGGGAGATTGGAGGTAGGGCCTGGGAATGAGGGAAGCCAGCTCTGGGGAGCCAGGGCATAGGGGTGAGTGTGGGTGAGTGGGATATTGGGAGCTAGGATCTGGCTGTGGGGAGGGGGAGTTCAACAAGCATAGGGGCCCAGGGAGGATGTGCAAATGAATCCCCTCCCGCCCCTGAAAGCCGAGATCCATTTGCCCGCCCCCCCCGCCATCTCGTCTATGGGGCTCCCTGGCCGGAGGGGGCCGGATCCCTGGGAGATGGACAGGGGCAGCTTCTGTCCCCTCGACTCCATCTTCCAGCCCCAGGCTGGATTCATCCCTGCTGGGGGCTCCTGCCGCTGGCCTCCAGGGTGGGGCCGTGCTGGGGAAGGGCAGCACCCGCAGAATCAGCGCCCGCCACCTGGCCGCCCACCCCGCTGGCTCCAACCGGGACGCAGCTTGCACGGACGCTGCCTCTCTTGCACACGCCTACGTGCATTCCTGGAGCACGTGGGGCCCTAGGTGTGCGAGGCCCATCCCGGGAGGCAACAGAACTTTGCCTCGATTTCCCATCCGCCTTCTGGGGGGTCAAAGGTCTGCCCTGCTCGCCCTCCTCGGGGCCCGATCCGGCGTCCTTCAGCGGCCTGAGACTCTCTGGCAGGTCGAGGCGGGGTTTGTCCACAGATGGAAACAAGGATCAGGCCCGTCACGGGTTTGTATCTCTCAGGGCCTTGCCTCCACTCAGGCAGTTTGCACCCGTGGACCTCCTAGCGTAGGCGTTTGTGCAAAGCACAGTGGTCGTGCAAAGCACGGCTGGTTCTGGTGCAGCTGGTCCCAGTAGGGGAAGATAGTGTGACCCCGTCTTACATGGGTTTGTGCTATACCAGCTGACCCGGTACAAACCCACCCCAGTCTAGACAGGGCTTTGTCAGAATCTCCCCGTCCGAGTGTGTCTGCCTCTTTCACTGGCTGATGGCTATAAGCCCCCAGGCCGGTGCGCGTGCACGTGTGTGACCACACGCGTGTGTGCACATGGTGCCTGAGCTGTGCCACACTGCAAAGGCCACTGCCTCGACACCCAGGGGGCTGGAGTTGAAAGACCCTGGGCCAGCTGCAGGCACTGGGGGTGCTTCCCGTCCGCGGCTGGAGAAAAAAAACATCACCCTAAAAAATATCATAACCCTGCAGCCAGGTGGCGGAAGCGGCTGGCAAACGAAGGGGTGAGTGCCCCAGGGCACAGCTCTGATTTTCCCCTGCTTGGGTTGGCACCCGCCTGGCGTGCTCTGTTTATAACGAAGGCGCTGGGATGAGCAGCGCTGAGCAAAGAGAACGCCGGCGCGGCTGGGGACCAAGAGCGCGGTGAGTTACACCCCCGTTGCCGCCGGCGGTGGATGACTGCGCGCCGCGTCGGGAGCAGGGCGGCGACTCTTTAAAGAAGATGGTTCTCTAGGCCAGTCCCCGACAGACCAATGTGGCCTGAACCTCAACCCCCACCGCCCCAGGCGGGGAAGGGGTCAAAACCAAAGCCCAAGGGTCTCAGCCCTAGCCTTGGGGGCCTGTAACCTGTGCCGCTACGCCCAGGGATCGATCCCTCCGGCTTTGGCTTGGCCCCCCCCGAGACCCAGCAAGTCTGAGGCAGCCCATGAAAAGTTTCCAACCCACGGCCTGAGAACCGCTGGCTCGAACCCGTTCTTAAAACCCGCCAACGACTGCACGAGAGCCCACAAATACACGGGCACCCGTGCAACGCGCGTGCGCTTGTGCCCGTATTGGTGCACATATGTGGTGGCACAGATGTACATGATGCACCTGTCCCAAATGGCCACACGCACCTTCCCGCACACTAGGGTGACCAGATGTTCCAATTTTATAGGAAGATCCCCAATTTTGGGGGCTTTTTTCTTATATAGGCTCCTATTGCCCACCCCCGTCCTGACTTTTCACACTTGCTGTCTGGTCACCCTGTCAAGTACACACACTAGATGCACGAAGGCATCGGGAATTGCCTCTGTTTCTCTTTCCCTTTTTCCTCTTTACCCAGAGGCTTCTGCTGGAAGCAGCTAGCTCTGGGGAGGGGCGTTGGCCAGGCAGCTGGCGAATGCCGGACCATATGAGCCGGGAGGGTGCAGACGGTTGCCTTAGTTCCCGGAGGTAGATATGGGCCGGCAGTAACTGACGTGACGGGGGAATGGGAGCATAACAGAGGACCCATAGCGCACGGGAGTTTGGTGAGTTTGCAGTGCAGTGGGGTAGGCTAGGCGAGATGTCTTGGGGGGTGTTATTGGTGTTATTGGGGTCAGATTGTCCAAAATGTTCCCTGTTTTCAGTTGCTTAGAACTTTGCCAAACTTGAACGGTTGGGGCTGAAATTTCCCCTGCCCCAAATTGAATTTTTTTGGGGGGTAGTTTCAGAAAAAACCATTCAGTCATTTCTGAGAATAAGACGAGGAGAAAGCACATTGTTTTGCCCAGGTGGACAATAATTCTTGGGTCCATTTCTTTGAGACTCTCTAGCGCCCCCATGCTTTGGTGCAGGGAGCTGAAATTGGTCGGGGGGGGGGGCGGAGAGGGGGAGTTTTAAGGTATCAGCCAAGCCCCAGCCAAGGCGAGCAAACAGCAAATGTGAAAAACTGGGACAAGGGGTGGGGGGTAATAGAAGCCTAGATAGAAAAAGACCCAAAAATCAGGACTGTCCCTATAAAATCGGGACATCTGGTCACCTTAGCCCCAGCCCCACTGGGCTAGGGGGCTTTACGAACTGCTCCTAAGAGCCCTCTCAGCCCTCAAAGAGCTGGCGATCTAAACAGAGAAGACAGCCGAAGGCTGGGAGAGGCCTGGAGGTGGAGTGACTTGTCCAAGGTCACACAGCAGATCAGTGGCAGAGCCAGGAATCCAATCACTGCGCCTGAGGTTTTTTTTAGGCAAGGCACCTTCTTCGGGTGCCTCAATGGGAGAGGAGTGCCTTGGGACCGCTCGCTCGATGTGCCTCGGGAGCAGGGGGCTGGGATCCGAGGCGGGGTCCGGGGAGCTCTGCGTGCGAGTAGGAACGGCGGCACGGCGCTCCCACCGAGCCGGCTGCCGGCTCCGCCGTCCCCGGCACTCAGCCCGCTGCCTGCAAGGCATTTTCCATCCCCGGCCTTTAAAGCTCGCTAGGGTGAGCGCGGCGGGGGCTGGGCACGGCCCGCAGCCTCCCTGGATTTGGGGAAATGTTCTGTCGCTAATGTGAAGCGTGTGGGAACCGCGTCCAGACGCTGCCGGGCCGCGTGACGGAGAAGAGGTGGCGTTTGGCTGCGCACCCCGGGACGGGGGAGCTGGGCAGAGGTTGCTGGACGCACGCGGGCCCCGTGATTCTACCCCGGCCAGGGGTCACCACTAACCCCTGTGCCGCGCCCACCAATCTTCAACTCTCCCCTCCTAGGGCCCTTATGAGCCAGGCCGTGGGGCAGGCGTCCCCTCCTTTGAAGCATCCAGCGTTGGCAGCTGCAGGAGGCGGGATACGGATCGGGATGGGCCGACACTGGTCTGATCCGCTCCAGCGAAGGGGACGAGAGGGAGGCCGGAGCCCAGCACGGCTGTGGGAATGGGGATCCCCCCCGCCCCCCACTTCTGGCCGGTGTGCAAAGAAGCGAGCCCGTCCTAGGCGTTCATTTCTCCCTCGCTCCCAAGCCCTCGGGCGCTCAGAGCAAAGGAACTTCCAAAGAAATCTGGCTCCGTCTCTCCCTGGCGGACTCAGCCAGCTACGTCCCAAATCAGTATCCCGGGACTGCCGTGAGCCCTCAGCCTCTGGGCAAACCGCGGCTTGGGTCTATTTGCCTCTCCTGTACACACCCACCCCTGGCATCTTCCCCCAGCTCTGGGCTCTGCCCCAGGCCGAGCTGATCTCTCTGCTTGGACTAGCTGCTGGTGGTTGAAGGGCCAGTAACAGAGGTTACTTCCCCCATCTTGTCTGGCTTGTATCCGTCCGGGACTGGCTCAAATTCTCTTCCGCGTGTTCCCAGCGTCTCTTCGGCCTTGTCTGTGCCAGGGAGCTTGGCCTGGCTCGTCCCTGCCCCGGCCCGGCCTGCCCGTACCACGCACCCGGCGCCCAGTTTGGGCCTGCTCTGGGCAAGTCTCCGCCGGGCCGGTCTGCGCCGTCTTTTCTACTGGCCATCCCCCTCCCACTCACTCGCCGGTCTCCTTCCTTCCCGCTCCCCATGGAGCCGGTTGAGCAGCAGCTGAGTCTGAGGCCCTGGAAGGGTCCAGCGGGCCTGTGTACACACACACACACACACACACACACCCCTGATTAAGTAGTCATGACTTCCCAAAGGCAGCTCCCTGCTCTGTAGTGAGGGGAGGCGGTGGAGGCTGGGATGAACGATGGGGGAGCTCTTTGTGAGTGAGTCTGTATCTGTATGGAGCTGTGTGCACGTGTGTGTAGGGGTGTTTGTAGCAGTGGCGTGTGTGTCGAGCGGTATATGTTTTCTAGTGCTCTGTGTGTGTGTGTGTGTGTGTGTGAGAGAGAGAGAGAGAGAGAGAATCCTTTGAGGACAAAACACACCCATAATCATTAACACCCCAGGTTCCCAGCCCTTTCAGAGTATTAATCAGTAGGTGCACTAGGAAAGGGGAAACTGAGGCACGAGGAGACGGGCACCATTACAGAGGGGAGCCCATGTCTGAACTGGGGTGAAGTCTCAGGAGATCCTTGTTCTGTCTGGTGTGGTGACCCCCCTCTCTCCCATCTCTGCTCCATTTGCCTCCCCACACCCAATTTAGGAATGGTCCATTGACTCAGCTTCTCGCAGGGTGGCAGGTTGAGCACCCAACGGGCGAAGGGGGGGGCTGGTCTCTGGCAGGTACCCCTAGGCGAGGACCCTGACTGCTATGGCCATCTCAGAGGATGTGGGGTTTGCCAACGGGGCGGGGGGGGAGTCCCTCCCCGAACATCTGCACAGCAACCTCCTGTTGGCACAGAGGTGAACGAGCATGCCAGTGCACACAGGTGTGAGTGTGCAAACATACTTCCGTGCAACGGGATAGCTCACCTGCGTGTGCGACAGGGGGGGTGGGTAAAAGCCACCAGCCCGGCAACCCTGTCTGCAATGTGCCCCCAGGGCTTGCAGACTCCAGAATGACCCCCGGTGGAGGGCTGACCTGGATGCCCCCTAACCCTGGCAGTGCCACCCCTCTGGAGGTTCTGTGGCATCTGGAGTGACCTCCCCAAGACTGCAGATGCCTCCCAGTTAGCAAGGCACTGGCATCTGGAATACCGCCCCTCCCCCAGCACTGGCCTTCTGCACTGCACCTGCAGTGACACCCCCCCCCCCCGCCGAGCACTGGCAGTGCAGTACTGGGCCAAGCGCCCCCTGGTGCCGGAAGTGTAGTACTGCTCCCCTCCCCTCCCCCAGCACTGGCAGTAAATACAGCGCTGTCCCCCGCACCCAAGTGCTCTCACGAGGAGCTGGCGGGGACCCCGGGCGATCTGTCCCCCCGCACAGGTGCCAGCCTGGCCCCGCATGGCAGAAACTCTTCACTGCCCCCACTGCCCGGCTTTGTGAGAATCAGTCTCTCCGGGCCCTGCCCCTAAAAGATCCTGCACTTCTGCAGGCTGTAGGGTGGGGCCCAGGCCAGAGGCTTAGGGTCACAGGTGTGTTTTGGCTCTGATGGGGGGGGGGCGGGCATGGCTAAAACCCCATAAGCAGCTCTGGGAAGAGCCCCTCTCGGAAGGGAGCTTCCCCCATTAGCGGCAGCCTCGAGCTCCTTTCCCCCCAGGGACGACGGGTTTATGGGCTGTAATGGATGGACCCAGGCCGCGGTTGCTTCGCAAATTGGAGCGTCAGCCGGGGGCGGGAAGAGGGGGGGATTTATCGAGCAGCGCAGGGAGCAACGCTCTACAGGCCGCCGTCTCTGTCCGCGTGCGCGCACGTGAGCCAGCGTCTACCCTCGTGTGTGGCGTTCACAAGTCCCCGCCCCCCCCCCC
>ML677404.1:5918451-5940609 GCA_007922305.1 Dermatemys mawii | reverse complement strand
CGAGAAACCCACCCCCCACTCCGCCCCGGCCGTCGAGGGGCCCGGCCTGGTCTCCAAAGAGCCAGGGGACTTGTCAGGGGCCCCGGGTGCCGCAGGGACCGCGAGCCGGAGAGAGGCGCGTTCACTTTCAGGGATGGAGCCGGGTGCTCAGAGCCCTAAGGAGATGGACAGAAAGCGCTAGGGGGAGAGATTGGCACAGAGGCGAGATGAAGGTAGCAGGGAGATAGACGACTGGGTGGGGGCGGGATGGTCGGGGTGCCCTGGTTAGATCCAGACCCAGGGTGGGTCCTGCTGCGGTTGGTTTCAGTGGGGGTGGAGTCTGGCCGCTCGGATTCCCCGGGGATCCTGGCCCCCCGGCGGGCCCCGGGGAGCGAGGGTGCTAACCCGCCTGCCGGCTCGTCCCCCAGGGAGCTGGTGGAGGGCTCCAGCCACTCGTCCGGGTCCCCGTTCATGCCCTTCTCCTGGTTCACGGACAGCGGGAAGGGCTCCGCCTCGTCCGGCAGCACCGTCTCCCCGACCCGCTCGCCCAAGAGGGAGGGCTTAAGCCGTAAGAAATCAGCCTCCCAGGTCAGTACCCATCCCCACCTCACCCTATAGGGCCAGGGGGTGGGGCTGAGTCCCCTGTAGGGCCGGGGGCAGCACCGCCTATGGGGTGGGGCCCTAGTCCTGCCATGCCCCTTTGCAGGGCAGGCCCCTCGGTCACACGTTGCCCGTTTTGTTTATGGAGTTGCCAGTGGCCAGCAGAATCATTTAATGGGCTAGTGTGCAAAGATTTGCAGCGTTCTCCCCAGCACTGGGCTAGTCAATGTTTCTGAGTCCAACTAAAGCTGCTTCCGGGTTCCCACGGGAGCTCTCCCTAGGGACTGGAAGTGGTGTTGGGGGGGGGGGTTTGAGGGGTGGGGAGGTGCTGCGTTAACCCTGCTGTTGCCTTGGCCTTTCCCCGCGGGCAGGAATCCACCCTGAGCGACGACTCCACGCCCCCCAGTAGCAGCCCCAAGGCCCCGAGCAGCGGCGCCGGCGAGACGAGATGCTCTTACCCCTATCACACCCTGTCCCAGTCCTCCGACGAGGTGAGCCCCGGGGGTTGGGGGGGGCAGCAGGGACACCCCCGTCCCCCCATTGCCAGAACCAGCCTGGAGGAGCCGTTTGGCCAAGTCCAACAGCGAGTGGGGTGGGGGGGTGACTCCGTCTGTGGGCCCCAGGGACTTGCAGAGCCGGCCCCCCCAACACATCGTGCCTTGGAACCGGCCCCCGAGGGGGTGGGAAGAGCAGCTGGAGCTGGATATGGGCGCGGGGCTGCCACCGGGGTGGGGTGGCTCCCGTGGGTGGGGAGCTGCCGTGGGTGGGGGGGCTCCTGGAGTCGGGGGGGGCGCAAAGTGGAAATTTCGCCTAGGGCCGACGTCCTTGCACCGGCCCTGGTCTGAAGGAGCCTGCCTGGGGCGCCCCCAAACAGAGGGGTGGGGGACCCCACTGGTGCTCACACACCCCCCCGCCACCCCGACTTTCTGCCCCCGGCAGTTCCTGGATGAGCCCCCGAGCGCGGCCACCAGCTGGAGCAGCCAGCAAGTGAGCGAGTGGCTGGAGAGTCTGAACCTGGAGCAGTACGCGGGGGAGTTCGCGGCCCGCCACGTGGACGGCCAGCAACTTCTGCACCTGGATGGTGCCAAGCTGAAGGTGTGTGTGTGTGCGGGGGGGAGCCCCACGGCTTCTGCTGCGAGTGGGGCTCCGGGTCGGACCTTTGATCCTCTAGGGGATGGATTGATCCAGGGGCACCTGACCTCATGCCCTGGGGCGGGAGGGGGGGATGCTGGACTAGGGGCCCTGGTGTTCCAACAGCTACTCCTCTAGAGGGGCCGGCTGTGCAGCCCATTGGGCTACTCAACGCAGGGGCTGGGGACGAGGGGGCCCAGCTGTCCTGATTTTATAGGGACAGTCCCTTTTTGGGGTCTTTTTCTTCTATAGGCCCCTATTACCCCTCACCCGCTCACACTTGCTGCCTGGTCCGCCTACTGGGGACGGAATTAAGCCATTCCCCACTCTTTGGAGTTCCCATCAGCATTCGGGAGCCCTATAGCGCCCTCCCCAGCCGGGTGCCGCTGCCCAGGTGGGTGAGGGTGGGAAGGGCGGTGGTTGAAATCACGAGGCACCCTCCGACGCACGCACACACACACACACCCCCGCCCCTTGCCGCCCCCCCCAGGCCCTGGGCGTCAGCAGCTCCGCCGACCGGGCCCTGCTGAAACGGAAGCTGAAGGAGCTGAGCGTGGCCGTGGAGAAGGAGCGGAAAGCCCAGGAGAAGGTGGAGAAGCAGCGGGGGAAGCAGAAGAAAGAGCAGGAGCGGAGGAGTTAGGGAGGGCGCATTGGCACACGGCGCCTGGCGCGGGGAGGGACGGAAGGCGACCGCGCCACCCGGGCGAGGGGGCATCAGGGGCGCATGGACCGGGAGAGACCCTGGACCCCACAGGGGATCAGCCCCGGTGCCAGGCTTTGGAGTGGGGCGGCACCGCCACGGAGACCGGACCTTCCAGCCGCCTCCTGGATCTCCGCTGACCCCGGTAGATAAGCAAACAACCCTCCTCCCCGCACAACTCTGCCCCCTCCGCTCTGCCACGCACGGGGCTCCTGGCACTGCTGGACCCAGCCAGACAGCTGGCACGGCTTCCCCCCATCCTGGCTTCTCCGGCTGCTCCCGATCGGTTCCTGTCACCAAGGCGCCTTCCTGCTCCAGGCTGATCACCGGTCCTACCTCACTGGCCCCACATCCCTTAGCCCATGAGCACCGCTGCTCCCCCCAACTCCCACCTGAAAACGACGGCTCGGCCCCAATGGGCCCGCAGGACGAAGATACTGCATGGCGTTACTCCTCTCCGACCCATAAGTGATCCCAGGTTGCTCTCGGGGGCCCTGGCCACCGTCCAGGGGACGGGATGAAGAGAGCCCGGACTAGCAGGGCCCAGCTGATTTATCCCGAGAGCACAGACACTGACCCAGGGAGAACCCACGAAGGAAATAAAACCGATTGCAACCAGCCCCACCCCCGGGATCCGCTCTGTGCCACGCACCCACCCCTGCGTTCCAAGGCGGGGGGCTGGGAATGGGGCGGGGTGGAGCCTGAAGGAGTGATCTTCCCTGGGATGCAAATTGGCCCTTGTTTGCTTCTCTAGGGTGGCCGAAAAGCATGGGGCAGAAGCGGGGGAGGCTGGATCCTCAGGCAGGAGCATCCACCGCCCCTAGGGGGTGCTGCTCCCTGGCCCTGCTCGTAGGAACGTTGGGGTCCGGTTGAAGCGCTAGGCGTGGCGGAGGACTAGCGGGCGACAGGCTTATGGAGCCCGGGCGGTGGGGGGGTCGACAAGGGATTTTTTTTAGTCAGGCTCTTTGAATTACTGTTATTTCCTCCTTAGCCTCTTTTAACTCCAATGCCTACCCCACCTTGGGGAGAAAGGACTTCTTTGTTAAAGTGAGGGGGCCCGCCCCGCCCCTCCAGCTAAGGTAGCAGAGCTCCCGGTATAGGGCAGCTGTGGCATGTCAACTCCTAACCTCTCGTACTCGAGCTACCAGAACCCGAGGCTGGGCCTGGCCCCGACGCGCTGCCTGGTGAAGAGTTGCACAGAGACCGGGGAGAGGAAGTGAGCCAGCCCTGGGCAACAGGGCAGGAACTGGTGCCAGAGCACCAGCAGCCTGACCCGTGGCCCGTTTCCTGTAGAGCTCAGTGCCCGGGGGCACTTTCAGGCGGGGCACGTGGCAGCAAGGTGGGGGGCGGGTTTGTCAATTCAGTGGGTGGGCGCTGGCGGCTGAGCTGGTGGAGAAGGCGAGAGGCCGGAGGGGGAGCCGGCAGGCCCGTGACACTGAGAACAAGCAGCAGCTGGCGGTTCTCATGATGAAGGGGGAGCCGGGGGCATCGAAGTGTTGCAGGGGCAGAGCGGCTGCTCTTGGGGGGCGGAGGGGGGGGTGAGATCATTGCGCTGGGACAGCCGGCTCCCACCCCACCCATGCAGAGAGCAAAGCCCCTGGAGGGGGAGGGCGCTGTGTGTGACGTGGCCCATTGGGGACGGGGGCACAAAGGGGGCTAATCTTCAGCTCCCGCCCCCCAGCTAGGCTAGGTAGTCCCCAGCCATGGCTTGGGGCCACTCAGCAGCCCCACCCCAGGGCAAAGGGCCCTGCTGCCAGCATAGGGGGGTTGCAAAGGGCCAGATCCCACCCCTGCAAACCCTGCTTCAGCCCATGCAGTGGGCCAGTTCCCTGAGTGGGGAGGCAGCCCCGGCAGGACATGTGGGCAGGTTGGCCCCGGGACCCCCCCCCCCACAGTGTGCTGTGGCAGAAGACGGTGGGGGGGGGTTCATTCTTGCTGGGGGCGAGAGGGGTGCCCTGTAGCCGGGGGTGAGTCCCGAGGAATGGGCCAGAGCTGTGACCCTCCGATCCCGGCTGCACATCTGACGGTACATGTGGGCGGGGGGTGGGGGGGGAGCCGGAGCCCTTCCCGGGCACCCTGAGGGAACCAGCCCCGGCCTTGATCCGGCAATGCAGCCGCGTCCCCGTGCCACGGGCTGGGAGCAGGGGGCCGGCTCTGCCTGGCTGGCGTGGCCAGAGCAAGGGGCGCTAGCAGGGCCAGCAGCGGCATCAGTCATCCCGGGGAAGGGGGAAGCAGGGCCAAGGATGGGGGAGGCCAACGAAACCCAGATCAAAGAGTCATGGGCCAGTGACTTTGGCAGGCTGGGCTCTGGGCCCAGGCGAGGGGCCTGTAGTACCCCATAGCCACCACGAGGGGGCGGGGCGCGCTCAGCAGAGCTGAGCGGGCACCTTTCAAGCAATGGGATTAGGATCTGGGGGGGGGTTAGGGTGCAGCTCCCCCCACCCCCCGCTCCCCACTGTGCTGGGCGCTGCACACCCACGGCCCAAAGGGGCAATCAGGACCCATTAAATACACTAAGTATTGCTGTGGGGAATGCAGTCGGCAGTGACCCCCCCCCCCAAACACTGCAGTCTTGTGATTGGGGTACAAGACCCCCCCACCACGGTAAGCATGGGAGGGGGTGCGGGCCAGCAGGACACCTGGGTTCTAGTCCTGGCACTGGGCAGGAGTGTGGCCTACTGGTCAGAGCAAAGGGGTGGGGTGTTCTACAAATCAGGACTCCTGGGTCCTTTTCACGACCCCTTGCTGCGCGCCCGTCCCTTTTTGGCACCCCAGGGGTGCCCTTGCTGGCGGGGGAGCGGGGGAGCTAACGCTGAACCTGAGCATTGGAAAGCTTGGGCCTCACTGAAGTTGCTGGCACGGCGGGCGAGCTGTAACGCCCGCCTGTGACATGCAGGCCAGCCTGGCGCTGCTGTGATGGGCCTTCGGGCTGTAAACCTCTGACAGAATTGGGGGGGGGGGGTATGTTTATTAACCCCTCACCCACCCCCTGTCCTGGGCAGTGTTGCTCCCTGGGGAGCTGTGGTCCCACTCGCCTGAAACCCCAGTGTAGCATTAGTGCCTCGTCTCAGGCTGGAACGGACCCTTGGAACGGACCCCCACCCCCACCCCCACCCCACGCCTGACCCTCTGCCGGGGCAGCCGCGGTCCCTGGAACCCCACCGGGCCCGGTGCCGGGCGCTCCCTGCTCAGGAACACGATGCCCCCCTTCTTTTAGAAAACTCTGCCCGGAGCTGGCAGCCCGGCCCCGCCCTGCGTTCGCAATCCGCAGCCTTTGGCCTAGTGGGCCCCGCGCCAGACCCGCGCAGGGTGGGGGCTGCCAGCTGTTCCTTCCCTTCTTAGGAGGGTGACGCGCCTGCACTCACCCGGCTGGAACCTCCAGCCCTAACAGCAGAGGGTGGGAAGGGCCGCAGACACCCACCCCAGACTCAGCCGCTCCCTTCTGCCAGGGGGCGCGGGGACCTTCCCCCTGGTCAGCTGGGGCTTTTAAGGGCACTTTAAGTCGGGTAGTTAAAATAAGGGCACATTTCGGTGGCAATGCCCTCCTCCCCCCAGCGAGATCAGTTCCCAGCCCCTCAAGAGAGGGGGATGACCCCAGATCCAAGCCCCCGCCTCTAAGGCCATCAGTCAGGGCTGTGCGGCCTAGCCTCATGGTAAAAACCTCGCATGCCTCCCCCCTGGGTGTTGGGGTACAGGGCCCAGGCCAGGCCCCCGTGGCCATCAGGGCCCCCCAGGAGTGAAGGAAAGCCCGACACGGCCCATGGAGCTGGTCCCAGGGAAGGGGCTCGCCTTCGCTCCCCCTCACGCCCTCCCCTCCCCGCCAGCCCGAGGCTGCGTTCAGCCACCCCACCAGGCCGCTGCCAAGAAGGGGCCCTGGGCGAAACCCAACCTGGGAGCCTGGCACCTGTTTTAGAGTCACAGTGGGCGGGGTGGGGGCCTGGTCCTGGCTCTGGGGTAAGGCGGCCCTGGGGTGGTTTGGCGGGGATGGGGGGCACTCACTGTTCTAGGGGCGAGCTGTGGAAAGAGAGAGCCCTTCTCCCCAAGGAAGTTGGGGCCGGGGAGGCCTATGGGGAGAGGTTGCAGAGCAGTTTGCTTGTACGTGGCCCTGCTGAGGGGCAGCCCAACTTGCGGGTCCAGGAGTCACTAAACCCGCAGCCGCAGACCCGAGCCTGCCCGCCCCCGGGCTGTGGGGTGACTGCTCACGCCTTACACGCTGTCCCAGCCCCCGCCCGCCTGGGCAGGAGTCCTCTCAAGGGCACAGAGGTGTGAAATGCAGAGTCAGCTCCCACGTCAACACAGCAGCTGCGCGCTGGGCAGGGGAACGCGAGCGGGAGGCGCTCGCTGCAGCTCTGGAGACGGGCCCCGGCTCGCTTCCCTCCCCCCCCTGCTGCATGGGCCCAGCAGAGGCGCCTGCGTGGGACCCCGCCGCGGCAGGACAGACACGGTCATGGAGAGCTCTGCAGAGCCAGACTGACAGGGAAACCTGACCTACAGATCACTGCTCTGCAGGGAGAGCAGCTCACAGTGCCCCTCTGGGAAGCAGGACTCCTGGGTTCCACGCCCAGCTCCGCCAGTGCCAAGTGCCCCCTTGGGAATATCATTCCATGCTTGCTAGGAAAAGGGTCCCTTTGGCCATGGGATCTCAAAGCACTATGGGAAGCCAAGTGTCGTCATACTGATGGTAACCAGGGGCCGTGACTTACCTGTGGTCACACAGCAAGTCGGGCCGAGCTGGGGCCCCAGGAGTCCTGGTAGTATGACTGCATCAGTTTTACAACGGCAGCACTGAGGTCCCATTGCGCGGGGAGCTGCACAGACCTGGTAAGCCAGACCCTGCTTTAAAGAGCTTACAACCTAAATCAACGCAGATAAGGTGGGAGGGGAAACTGAGGCACGGGGCAGCGACATGAATTGCAAATAGAACTCAGACTCCTGCTGCCCAGCTCAGTGCTCGATCCAGCAGGAACGATTACTTACCGTACAGATATTTGAAGGGGTCATTGTCTGGAGAGGTTATTAGATGCAGTTTTAACACGCAACTCACTAAGTGGCTTGGGCCCATGGAGAAGGCAGGTGCAAAATCCACTCCGGGGGCGCTTGTGCACTGCACACCGAGCCCCCGGCCCAGTGCAAAGAGACCACCACAACCGTCAGGCCAGTTTTGGTCAACGTCATCTTTACGGATCAACAATGGGATGATGCCACAACTGAACCCGCCGTGTCTTGGGCAGGAACAGGGTTCCGCCCCCAGCAGAAAAAAAAAATACATATATCCATGCAGATCCGGGCCAGAGTACGTCAAAGCATGCCATGGAAATCAGTCACACGTGGGGCGTGCGGGGCAGCTCAGCGGTGCGAAGACACAGGGGCGCAGCAGGTGCCGAGGGGAACTCCCCGGCAAGGACAGAGACCGCTAACGGGCCAGGAAGGTGGGGGAGAGGAGGGCGGAGAGAACAGGGCACCGCCAGAGCCCAGGCCTCAGCCAACATTAAGAAGCTACAATCCCTCACAAGATCAGCATCTGTTTTTGCCTTGCAGAGCAGCTAGAACCGTACAGTGGGGGCAGCGGTAACTGGGGGGAACAGGTCCCGAGTTCTGACAGACCCCGACAGCGGCTGCGAGCTGGGAAGAGGCGCCGTAACGCCTCGTGTTTAAACACAGCCCAGAGAGACAGACACCGCTGCTGTGCCCCATCTGGGGGGACCCCACTGCGATCTCCTCCCCCAGGCAACAAGGGGAGCGGGTCTTCCCCCGGGTGGGGTTCTAATGCCTGCTCCCGCCCCCTCCCAAGTAGGGTAGGACTGAGAACAGCCCCCTCCCTTTCCCTTTGATGCCATCCCACTGCCCCAGCTCAGAAAAGGGCAGCCCGGGCACCTCCCAGCAGCCCCCCGGGGCCACATTCCCAAGCATGGAGCCCCCTCACTCCCTGCACCTCCCCCGCACCGTTCGCTACACACCTGACTCGCCCCACACCTGGGGGCTGGGAGGAAGGACCCACGGGCTGGTCTGGCCCTCCTGACTCTCTCTGCAGGGTCCCCATCCCCCCCACCCTCCATCTGAACCTACAAGGCTTCCCCACCTGCTCCCTCCTCTCCCCCCACACTTGAAACTTCGGCCTGAGGGCTGGTATTTCCCAAAACCACAAAAGCTGTCTCCACAGCCCGAGTCCTGTCCCCGCCCTCCCAGTGGCAAGCAGACGCAAGGAACAGATCAACGGTGAATAAAAGGATTATGGGTAAAAACCACCAGCAGCGGAGGATGTCCGGAGCCTGCCCAGCTCTCTCTAGGGTGAGGATCGGGGAGCCCAGCAGATGCTGGGCAGTGATGGGCATGGACTGCTGTACGCTACGTACCGTCAAAAACAAATCATTCACGCTCCTGGGCGGAGCGTTAGCCAGACTGGTCAATAGGAAGAGTCCATTGCTCGAGTTCTCCGGCTGCGGGTTTTTATGATGTGGATAGATTCTCTCTCCCCCGCCCCAAGCCCACTGGCTTCTCCGTCTCCAAGCGCCACCAGCCAGCCCCGGGGGCCTAGGTCACCCGGTAGGTGGAGGTGTTCTTTGGCTCCGTACTGGGCACGCACCAGTCGTCTGCCTCCTGGATGGCCTGGTAGTGGCGCCAGGCCGACTTGTTGTACACGGGCAGCCTCTCCACGGACTCTGTCGACAAGGCCTGTGGGACACAAGGCAGCCGGGTCACAGCACGTCAGTGGATAGGAAAAGTGCGCTGTCTGCTGTGAATCCTGCCCCCAAGGCCCCCAAGCATCCTCCCAATGGCATGGCCAGCCCGTAGGAAGTATCCTTCTGGTAGAATCTGGACGACAGCTCAAGAGCAACCTCTACTGTTTCCCTCCTGGTCCCTACTCAGGGCAGATTTCATGCCACCTGTTAGCCTGTGAAGTGCTTTGGAATCCTTCCGGACCCAGGTCATCGGCAACGCTCTGCCCTCTTCTGAACCCTTCCATCCAAGGAACCCAGGAGTCCTGGCTCCCAGGCCCCTGCTCTGACCAGCAGGCTCCCTTCTCGATACAGGAGTTTGATATCAAAGACCCTGCTAATGATGCGTCGCTTCCATTTCCGGGCCGTGAAGCAGGGGGAAGTGTGTGTGCTGGAATGCGATTTGCACTCAGGCAGGGGGGAAGATCTCTGCGGGTCAGATCTTGCATTGGTTTCCCCAGGGTTTTTACCTGGAGCTCGCTGAGAAAGGGAATCTCTCATTTCTGAAAAAGTTTCATCTTGCGTTGGGATGAAATGTTAAGTTTGTGGCGTTTTTCACAGGGAAGGATTTAAAGACAGATTCCATTTTGGGAGACTTGAAAGGCAATTTTCCCAGCTGCCCTCAGAGAAGGCTCCTGTCAATTTCACCTGTGAAACTGACAAGAGGCTTCCAAGCCCAGCTGCTGGAGGGGTGGACAGCCAGAGCCCTCTTCTGGTGGCTAGGAACAGAGTGAAACTGACCCAGGTAAGCTTCACCCAGCATCAGTGGGGACCAGGCTGTAAGATCTGGAGACTCCACTCACTGCCCGTGACAAGGGCTAGGGATCATTTTCTTCTCTGCTACAAAGGACGAGGAAAAGTCCGGGTCTGAGGACCATCCGCAAACCCTTCCAGCGTAAGCTACTTGTCTCTGTAGCTCCCCACTGAGGTAGCATCCGCCCGCCTCGCGAGCTTTCATTTAACTTCACGGCCCAGACGGGAGGTAGGGTGGTGCCGCCGGCCCTGTGTTACAGACGGCAATGAACTGAGACGCAGAGAGGTTAAGGACTTGGCTACACAGGAGTTATACTGGAATAAGCCACGGTCTGAATTTAAACCAATGTAGTTATACCGGTACAACTCCCCATGGGGACACACTTATTCCGATATAAGAGCGTCCATATGGGGAATTATACCGGTATTGTTCTACCGGCACAGCCGGTAAGACTTTCCTGTGTAGACAAGCCCTAAGGGACTTGTTCAAGGTCACGCAAGGAGTTTGTGAATGCAGGCCTCCAAAGTCCTAGGTGGGCCCCCTAACCACTGGGACATCCTTCCTTCTAGATCCCCCCTCCACATGGGGTGCCTGCCACTGATAAGACTGGGAGGCCTCCGGGGAGCAGGTTTGAGAAGGAGAGACGTGGGGGGTGATTTACCCACCTTCAGGTAGATGACCGCATCTGTCCCAAAACCCTCCATGGAGAAGAGCTGAAGGTCCCCTTGGAAATACTTGGCATAGAGTCTGGAAATGGGCAGGCCATAACCGAAGCCAGCCTGGTGGGGCGGGAAGGGGACAGGAAGTTATGGTTGCAGAGGTCTCTGTGAACTGCCCGACCAGCCGTCCCTTGTTCCCCCAGCATTGTCCCACCCAGACATCAGGAACCCCCCAAACCCTCCTCCCACTCCCAGGTGGCCTGGCAGTCAGACGAAGGCCCTTCCCCCTCACCACCATGTAATCCAAGCAGATCAGGATATGTGTTGGCCCCTTACTGGAATCCCCTGTATACGGCTCTGGAGGGGGAGGGTGGTTACCTGGAAGGACCTAGGGAAATCCACCCACTCGCCCACCCCATCCACAGCCCCACAAAATCACCCTGACCAACGTGCTACCTGCAGGGACAGCCAGGGGGCCCCCGACGTGATCCCATACGTACCAGGGGTGTCCCGCCCGAGCCGGGCTGCGGGGTGGGCGCGGTGGAATACATGTAGCTGAAGAGCCGCTCGATCTTCCGCTGTGGAACCCCGCCACCTCGGTCGCTCATCTGCGCGATGGGACATCCCGTCAGCAGCCCCCTGGCGACGCACCGCACCCCCCCCGCCATGTCCTGGGCGGTGGCACGGTGGCCACACCCACCGCCATGCACTCGGGGAGAAATCCCGGGAGCCCAGCGGCACCGGCTGCTAACTGGTATAGAAGCAGCATCAATAGGCCATGCCGGGTGCTCTGTCCAGCCCTCCTGACTGGAGGAAATGCCCCAGTGAGGCTGGGGGAGCAGGGAAAACGGGCGCAGGGGTCAAGCTGGAGGCTTCCCAGCAAGGACTGGCTACGGGCGTCCCAGACGGCCGCAGAGATGAGCTGCACTGGAGCAGGGAAGCTAGACAACATTTGGGGGTGTGGGCTGAATATCCTCCCCTCCCACACGCGCACACACATGCTCCCTGAAGTCTCAGGCCCAGAGAGTCAAAGAGAACTCAGGAGGGGCCTCTTGTCCACCCTTCGATTATCCACCAGGCCACACGCTCTCAGTTTCCCTGCTGCGCTGCCGAGGACCCCCCCGGACAAAAGTGGAATTACCTTGTGCCCCACAGTACAGCTGATGCTGAGGGTCCTTTTCTATCCCTCGGACCCTCAACCAGGCCACCTACCTTGATCGAAAGATCTTCTTTACCCAGCGCTACCATCACCTTGATGGCTGGGAGTCGGAGGCTGGACTCGTGGCTCTCCACCGTGGCTCGCATGGCGTTCTACGAGGGAACAAGGACAAGAAGCAGGTCATCGGGGATTCTGTAATGACAGACCGTCGGCCCTTCTAGCCCAGCCCCTGCCTGCCCTTTTGCTTGAGGAAGGTATAAAGATCCCCACCATGCAGCAGTATTTGTAAAGGTAGGAAGTTCCTTCCTGACCCCAAGCCAGTCATCTGCAGATGCCCTGAAGTAGAGGCCTGATGGTCCTGGACTTACCATTAGTCGATTCCGTCTTTGAAATGTTTACTAGAGCTAGTTCCCTAGGCAAAAATCCTGCAGAAATGAGTTCCACAAGTTAACACTATGGCAGGGGGAGGAAGTGCTTTCCTTTACCCATCTCTTACCCAACTTTACCCAAGTTCTCTCCAGCTTCGCCACCTCCTTGCAGAGCAAGGGGCGCCAACAGGTGAAGGACCGTAGAGATGGGAGCCTTACCTTGAAGAGCTCGAAGAGCATGTGGTAGAGGTGAGACGGGACGTAGACAATGCGGATGGGCTGCTTGGAGTTGTTGGCTACAAGGGAAAGAACATGGCGGCTGTTAGAGAAATGCTCCCGTAAGCTGCCAGCCTGACTCCCCGAGCCCAGGGCGGACTGACGCCCACGGGTGGCTCCGGCCCATCTTTCAGGGCACAGTTTTGTTCTCCAGGTACCAAACTCTCCAGGTACCCGCTGCGCAAAGCACACAGGCCAGGCTGGGCCCCGGGCCCCTTAAAGGGCCAGACACCTTGCGACAGCTTCCTTAGAAAGCTCCTCGTCTTCAGCTGCTCCCTCCCAACCCCCGCACCCCACGAGCGACTCACCTTCCCGCCAGGCTCCACTGCTACCCTACGAGCAACCTCACCCCCAAATATCCCCACCCACCCCTGTTCCCAGGGGCCGCGGGTCCCTCTGGACTCACCGCTGATCTCCTGGATCTCCAGATCGGGTGAGGTCATGTAATACTGGTCGCACAGCAGCTTGGCCATGTTGTAGGCATCTGGAGAGCAGGGAGAGGTGGGATCGGCATGGATTCTACCCAAGGGAGCGGAGCTCGGCACCTGCTTCCCCTTGGGACAGGCTCAGGACTTAGCGAGGGGACGGGAGACAGGGGATTTCAGCATGGACAGCGCTGGGAACCACAGACTGGAGCGGGATATTTGCTCCCAGAACAAAGACAAAACGGGCATCAGCCCGGTGAACTTCTCCCAGGCGGCCCTGGCCGGTGTCCCCTGCCTGGCAGGGACCCCCTGTTAGGGACAAGGGGAGCTCAGTCATTGCGGCCTACCGGTGCTTGGGGTCTCTGGGGTACCCCCGTGGGGCAGTCTGACATTTGTCTCGTGAAGGCTTGTCCACCAGCACCTAGACTGAGATCCAGCAAACTCATCACACAGAGAGGCTTCCAAACAAACAGCCTTCAGCCCCCACTGGTCTGGCACGGATCCCCCCGCTGATCTCTCGAGCCAGGCAGTGCCCCCTTCCCTCCCGCCCCGAGACCTCAGTGCAACCTCATCTTGGTGAGACCCGTTAGCTTGCTTCTCTCCACCTCCCAAGGGCCACCAGCCCTTTGTAGGGACGCTGCCTCTCAGACGTTACGGGGCACAGACCTCTCACGACCTCGGACACGTCGCAGTGGGGGTCGATGCTGCCGATGTGCTTGGGGTGAGCTGGGTTGGTGCTGCCGTCGAAGAGAAGGCCTGCGTGGGAAGAGATGGAGGGGACGGAGAGACGAAGGGGGAGGGGGGAAAGGCTTCAGCACCGACTGAAACATACGAGTCCGAGGGGGACCCCAGAAGGATCAAGAGCACGTGTGACGGTTTCCAACTCTCCTACCCTGTCGCTCTGTCCCAGTAGTCCTCATCCACCCCACGGCCCCAGTGCCCTAGGGAATCTCCCGGCTTGTAGGGTCTATTCCCTGATTCCCTCTAGTCTAGCCCAGCGCCCTTCCAGGGGGCACATCAACTCATCTAGACATTTGCCTAGCTTTACAACAGGCTACGTAGACAGCACTCGCGATGTCAGTGCAAACTAAAATTTCATCCAGACAGTGACTTGTTTATACGGCTCGATACGCAAGGGCAACAGTCATATTCCGGTTGATTTATTTTATAACGATAGGGTAAAAACGGGAAAGTCGGCCATTTGTCAGTGACAGTCTCCTGTGACTCTTGTGTGTTTTTAGGTCTGATTTTGTAAGCAAAGTCGTTTTTAAGGGGGGTGAAATTAGGGGGGACGCAGGGCCAATCCGACTCCTGAAAGGGGTCCAGTAGTCTGGGAAGGCAGAGAGTCCCTGGACGGACGTTTTTCAATACCGTGCCCATCACCGCAGCATCTGATCCCTGCCTCATTCCACCTCTCCTCTGCAACCCACCCCCCACTCAAATCCCTCCCCCTCCTTGGGGGACAGCAGGCTGGGCTGCGCGGCTGTCGCTCACTGTGCTGGTTGATCAGCATTCGGATGGAAATGCGGCTCAGGTAGAAGCGATCCAGGAAGTACTGGATGTTCTGGTTGGACACGGGGTCGTCCCCATAGGCCTCCTTGTACTCGATCACCCCCTGCGCCATGGTGGGCACCACGTCGTTGTGCCGGTTACGGATGGTGATCAGGGCATCCGTGAACCTGGGAAGAGGAGGAAGGGAAGACGGGAAGGTTGGTCCATGTGAGACGGGAGTAGCTGAGCACAGAGCAAGGTGAGGATCCAGCCAGCTTCCCAGAGCCTGGAACCAAAGGGCAACAACGAGGAGGCAGAGGACAGCAAGACCCCCCCAGTTCATTCCAGGGAGGCACAACAATCCAGTCCAGATTCCCCTATGGCTAAAAGAGCGCTCTCCCCCATTCTAACCCTAATGCAGGCTTGCAGCCGCCTGGGAAATCCCGGAGCAAATTCCCCCGCATGTATGGAACATGAGAGACGGCTGAAGTCCCGGAGCCGGAATTCAGCTCTGGATTGGGGGGAGGTGAGATCCGTGATAAAATCTCAGTGAAACTCACACCCAAGTGGAGCGTCCTGCCGGGATCTGGAAGCCGGGGCTGGGGCAGCAGGAAAGCAAGACTGTCCTGTTCAATGCGGCCATTTGAAAGGAACCCTTGGTCGGGTCTCGGCCCCCATTGCAGATGGCAAAAATCATAAATAGCAACACAGAAAAGGCAAAACTGTTCCATCTGGGTTCCTGCTCTGCATCTGGAATGAAGCAGGAGGACGGATCCATCGCATTGGAATAGAAAACGTACCATTTGGAACAAGGGAGAATGCGAGGGCCCATATAACTTCCATCCAAAGGCCTTAAAGGAACCAGTTGAATCACTGGTGTTAATTTTTAACCAATCTGGGAAAACAAGAGGAATTCCAAATTGGAGGCCCGCCATCGCAGTCCCAATATTTAAAGAGGGGCAAAGGGATGACCCAGCGAACTATAGATCGGTTAGGCTGATGTGACTCCCAGGCAAACAACAGAACAGTTAATCAGACTCTATCTAAGAATTAGAGACGAACAATACAACTAAAGCCAGTCAGCACGGATTCACGGAAAGCAGGTCTTATCGAACAAACCCGTTATCTCTTTTTTGTTGACAAGATTACAGGTCTGGCTGATAAAGGTAACTGTGCATGGTATCCTTAGATTACTTTGAGGTGTTCGACTTACTGCCAGATGACATTCTGATTAAAACACACTTGTATTTTATGGAATGAACAAGGCGCTTATTAGACAGATTGCCAACCATCTCCATGACAATGCTGTTAGTGGGGAAATACTACCGTGTGGGGCTGTTTCTCACAGGGTCCCCCAGGGACTGGTTCTTGGTCCCATACTATTTGATAGCTTCTAGATCATTGATAAGAGTCCTATAACAAGATCCAATCCAGCCTTGAAATAAGCTGCAATGTGCTACCAGGAGGGTCACTGGACACAGGAACAGCTCACCAGAGTGGTGGACTCACAGTTCCTGTGAGTGGCCAAGCGGAGATTAGACAGCTGAAAGATACGCTTCAATCCAGATTCTGGGAAAAATCCTTTGGCTTGTGGACGCAGGAGGGCAGACGAGATGACTGTAGTGGCCCCTCCTGGACTTAGTCTATAAACCCAGTTGGCCCACACCCAACTTACTGTCCCAGGGTGCTTTGGTCCTCAGGGTCTTTGTCCAGGAACTCCATGATGTCCAGCAGGCTCTGAACATACCTGTAGGGGAGTGGGGAGGAAAAGGGATGAAGGCTCCATTTAGATTCCACAGCCACATGCTGGGAGCGCTGCTCAATGCAGAGTGGCCCCGATCCCTGTCCCTCGACTGACAAGCACCCCGGCATAGTTTTCAGGAGAGAGTGTGTGTGTGACAGCAATGCCCCACTACCCGCCTCCTGGCTCTGTGGGGGGAAGAGAACTCACAGAGTCTAGGCCCAGCACTTCACAAACAGGAATTGCTTCTTCCACTGCTGAAATGCAGCCAGCTCTGGAGTGGGAAGCAGCAGCAGCACGCAAACAGCCCTCAAGAGTGTAGGACAGGAAGTGAAGAACACTGTGGGATCGTTAAGAGGCAGGATCACTGCTTGGAATCTCCAGCAGCACAGGCCTGTCCCCTAATGCGGCAGCCACTGGGCTAGTGCTGAATTACAGGGAAGGCTGCCTCCTATGAAGCCAGGAACACAACTTCTAGCAGCACCTGGGCATCCTGAAAGGGTCTCCCATCCAGACACCAATCCAGCCCAACCCTGCTTAGCTTCACCTGACAGGCGCTTAACCTGAAGCCTTTACAGCGTGGGGTAACTGAATCAAAGGCACTCTTGCATAGTTCAGAGGTCCAGCCCCGGGAGCCCAGCCTAGGCAGAGCTACTCTGTTCCCCACCGCCTACAGTTCCCTAGAGCCCGCTCACCCAGCCCTTCTCCCACAGAGGGACAGGAGAGACGGGCCTAGCCTAGGGCCTTGCATGCTGGGAAATTCAACCGATGAAGGAGGAGCCCAGAGAGCAGCTGCCAGGGGCCAGCGATTTCCCGGGCCTGCCCCATGCCAGAGACTTTGGGACATGCGGTGCACCTTGGCCCCTGCAGCCTCGGCTTATCAGGAACGTCTGACAGTCGAGCCCCGAGCACGCAGCCAGTCAGCAGGTAGCAGCCGGGGCCCCTCCCCTGCGTTACAGATCCCCTCCAGACACACAGTTCCTATCAGGGGGCACCATGACAGCTGCAGACTCCTAAGCAGGCAGGTTGTAGGCGTGGGGACAGAATGGTTTCCCAGGGCTGGGTTTAATCTGCTTGGGGATTTAGGGTTCCAGGGAAGCAGCTGCAAAGGCGCCAGTCTTGTAAGGGCAGGAAGTTTGGATCACAGGATCCCAAGGGTGCAGGAGGATGAGTACAGGAGGGGTTCACCTCCAGAGACGACAGGGCAGATCCCGCCACCAGTCCCAAGGGGATTGGGGGCACAAGGAGAGTGCTCAGATAGGCCCCATCACCAGAGCCACCATGCAGTGCAGCGTGGTGCGGGTCTTACGCCGGAGAAGCAAGGACTGGCCGAGCAGAGAGGAGGCTGGTCTGGAACACAAGGGATGTTGGCAGGTCAGGGGCCTGGAGCAGTCCAGATATCACCGGAGCACCCAAGCACGTGGGCAGAAGTGGGTGTGCGGAGGCTAGGGCTGGAATGGGGGGCTGCAAGGAAGGACTGAGGTGCATGGACATGCGTGGACAGAAACAGGAGAGCCACTGGGGCAGGATGGGAGGGCACCGGCAAAGCTGCGTGTAGAGGGCCCAGGGCTGGAATAGCAGGTGGGCTGGGAGGGCATTGGGGTATGGAGGCTCAGAGGGGCGGGATACAATCACGTGTGGCAGCTTAACCAGCCGCCCCTTACTTCACAGCCCCTCGAGCCTCTGGGGTGCTTAGACCTTGCAGATTAATCAAAAAGGGGTCAAGGAGCAGGACAGGGTTAAAAGCCACCCCACCCCCGTCGCCATTGGAGCAGGCAACAGAGGGTTAAGGGCCAGCCCCTTGGGATCACTGATGCAGGAATGGGGGGCACATTCCAGGGAGCAGCCTGGCTGCGGGCAAGGGCCGGTTACTATTAACTGGGGCTGGGCTGGGGGGATTCAGCTGGTCTGGACAGCCTGTGGCCCTGCCAGATGCAGCAGGAACCAGGGAGGGGAAAAGGAGGAAACCGCTTGCTGGCTACACAAACAAGCTGTCACGTGACCCCCGAAGCCCCAAAGTAGGACAAAGTTCAAGCTGCTGCTGTCTGGTAGTCAGGGCCGGAGGACCGGGGAGGATCTTAAAGGGACATTTCCCATTTCTTCCCCTTCCTGTTGGCCTATGGGCGCCCAAACCTCTAAAGACCTGACCAGGGCAGAGCGGCTCGTGCCTTTGAAATGACGACAACGTGAACCAAACCAATGCGAGGGGGGGAAGAAGAAATCCGGGCATGGGCTGCAGGCCAGCAGGCTTTCAAGGGTTAAATACAGTCGCTGCCCCAAAACCTGCAGTACCCAGCGTAACCTGGGTTGGGGTGGGGGGTGCCACAATGGCTGGTGTACCGGGGAGCACGCACTTCCCCAAGGGCGGCTTGGAAACCTCCCTTTGTTTAACAAGCTGGTCCATTGCCGGCCCACGTCTCCTCTAGGAAGATCTGTTTCTCAGCATGATCTGCCAGCTAGCTATTCTTTACAGGGGTTAAGCCCTGTCTACACTAGAGGCCAAAACGCAGTAGCTAACTATTGTACCCACAACCTGTTTTGCTAGGCTTGGTCTACATTGGAAAATTGAGTCGGCTTAACTACATCCCTCAGAGTTGGGAAAAAGCCACATCCCTGACCAGCGCAGTTAAGCCGACCTAAGCCCCAGTGTAGACAGTGCTAAGGCGACGTTACAATTCTTCCATGAACTTAGCTGCTGCCTGTCAGGGACATGGGAGTCCCTACACTGCAGCGCGACAGTGGAAAGCTACGCCACAGTAGCATTTCAGGTGTAGACGAGCCCCTAGTCTAGATGTGGTTTCTTGGGTAACAGCTGTCCCAGCCCTCCCCAGTTATCACTGCCATTTGTCGCCTCCATGGGCGATTGCATGCCCAGGCACTCAGTATGTCCATTCCAGAGCCCCTCACTTGGCAGGGTCTTTGAGCTGCCATCCTCATTCTCCTCCTGCATCTGTTACATGTGAACCCAGACCAGGTGAGCAAGGGGCATGCTGGGAAGGCAAGTTGGTGGGTGCCGTGGGATATGAGGGCACAAAGGCAAAGACTAGCAGTGCCTCCCTACACACACTGACTAGCAATGCCATGCTCCCCACAAGGCTGGCAGTGCCATGCCCCCCACATACACACAGACTAGCAATGCTGCCCGCCCTCATCCCCTTGACTGGCAGTCCACCCTCACCAGCTCTGCACCAGCTGCACCGAGGGCGTGCTAATGACCCGGTCGGGCAGCAGGTTGATCTCCTTCATGATGTTGGCCAGCCGGACGGGCAGCTCCTGGCGGAGGAAGGCGAAGGAGGTTTTCTCGCAGGCATTGCTGGACCCTAGAGATAGAAACCCCACTTTTAGAAGAGCAGGATCTCAGTGACCTCAAGCCTGATTATGGGAAAGTAGGCACCTATCCCTTCAGGAGACACCCACCTGTCCTGCCCCCGATATCAGCTCAGGATGGCACATCAGACCGCCAGTTGGACTCGTGGGGATCAGAAGCTCACCCAGAGCATTTACCTCTGGCCCCTTCCCCCACCACAGCCCCTTGCACCAGAGGATCTCACGCTGATCCACAAACATTACACCTCAGCCCCCCACGCTTCCCCACCGAGTAGAGCTCTAGGTAATCTAACCACTAGGCCACATTCCCTTGCAACAGGCTGAACTCCATCAGGAGTCTTGGGCCCAGCTCTCAGGGTGGGAAGGGGGAAGAAAGCTGTCCCCATCACTTCACCCCTTCCGCCAATCGCGGCCCACCCCCGCCCATCTGCTGCTTACCCTCCCCAAGCTACTCCCTCCACCAGGGTCACCTCAGCCAGCCGCCGAGCTCCAGCCGGGGATACTGGATGGGAGACTCCCACGCTAACCCCAGGCTGCAGCCCCGTTACTGCCCGGCGTGGGAAATGGGGAGCCTACCCCCGTCACTTTGAAGGCATGCACCCACGAGGACAGGGCAGGTGGTTTGAGCAAAAGTGGTTTGAGCAAAAGACTCAAGTCTGTGCCTCGCTCTGCCACTGATTCAACAGAGTGACCTCAGGCATGTCACCTAACCTCATTGTGCCTCGGATTCCTTCCCCCGTACACATCACTCCAATCACAGGGCCTTCAAAGAGTCCCGTGCAGTTATTTTTCATCGCTGCCTCTCCAGGTTGGGAGTGGGATAGCAGTAATAGAGAATTCAGCACCGGGGTGCACAGGGCCCACGGAAATTGCAGCACTGGGTCCTCAGAGCCTCGGGGACCAGAGCCCGGCACACGTGGTTGGCGCGGCACTCAGCGTGCACACCGTCCTGAAGCATCGCGGCGTGGTCCTGAGCTCTGACGGGTCCCATGCTTGGCTAAGCTGGGCCCGGCGCGATTGCGGGCTGCCTACGGAGAGGTTCGCCCTGCCACCGAGTGACAGACAGATGCCGGGAGCCTTAATGACCGGGGAACTCCCAACACGGGCCGGCAGGAAGGAAACGAACAACCACACTGGCAGCTAATTCCAGGTTCTGCAGGGGATCCAGTCAACACACACACCCCAGTCAAAAGCACCGGGTGACAGGGAAAAGGGGCTCTAGGAGGCGGGAAAGAACTAGGGGGTGATTCTCAGAGTAAGATCACACAGGGCTATCGAGCAGCTGTAGGGAGAAGAAAAGAGGTGGGAAGCTGGTAAACAAGGGCATCGTTCTGTAGAGTGCGGTGTGTGGGTGTGTGTGTGTCTTGTGTGCACGAGTTAAACACACACACACACACAACGTACAGCTGTAACCTGAGCTACTGCACGTTCGTCCCTGCCCAGCGGTTTCTGTCTAAACAACGGCACAGATGGTTCGGGAGGCTGGGAGCTGCCTCCGGGCAGCAGGAGCGACGCATGGCTCTAGGACGTGGCAGAGGGCACCGGGTACGATATGAGAGGGCCCCCTCCCCCTTTCAGCGCGTGTCGAGGGACAGCCAGGAGAGAAGGGGGTGCGGTGGGGCCTCTCAAACACTTCACGGCAATAAACCCCTTCGCCTTTTGCTATCTCCATGTACAGCAGTGAATCCACCTTCCCGGTCTCCCCCGGGCCGTGGCTCCGTCTCGCTACCCCCACGCGACTGGGGGGGAAACTGAGGCACAACGCCGGGAACGGGGTCGGCGGCAGGGCCAGGAACAGAACCCAGGAGCCCCCGCTCTAGCTAGCGGGCTGGGAAGCAGCGGGGTGGGATGGTGGCAGTTGCAGTCTGGAGAGGGAGAGGTTATATCCCAAAACCCCAAAGACAGCACCCCGTTGTTTTCAAAGAGGATTTTCCAGGGGGGAGGATCCTTGGAGGGTTTGGATGTATCAGAGTCAGACACTCCAGAGCGGGGAGGGAGGGCAGACTACGTGGGGTGTGTGTGCGCGTGTGTGGGGGGGTGGACACTGTGTTCCAACGTGCAAAGAACAATCTCTCATCATCCACCCCCACAGCGGACTCGCTCCTGGGTGGGTGGGGGGGGGACAGGAAGAGTTTGGCCCCTTCCTGCCCTATGACCCCTCAGTCTCTGTTGCCAGGGGGGGTACCCAGGCAATGTTTTTTTTTTTGGGGGGGGGTGTAACTACCACAGTCCAGGAGCTGTTTCATAGGGGTAGAGGGGGAGCCTGCCCCTCACAAGCCCCCGGGGTCCTTACCTGGGAGGGTCTATGCGTCTGGGCGGGGTGGTGGGGAGGGGTACATGGCAGGACAGTGGTATGCCCCCGGACGGACAGTGGAGGGGGGATGTACCCAGGTGGGGGGGGGCAGAGGGGTGACGTACCCCGGAGGGTGTACACATGGGGGAGGAAAGGCCCATGGGGAAGGGGCTAGATCTAACCAGAGGCTATTTTCCCTGGGTTGGGGAGGAGGATCTTTACCGGGAGATGGAGGCTGAATGTACCAGACGGTATTTACCTCGGCAGAAAAGGCGAAGAGGGGGATTTACCCTGGGAGGGGGCGTGCCCTGGGGGTATTCATCCAGGAGGGAGGAGCCTGGGGCATTTACTAAAGGGAGGGGTCCAGGGTGGGGGAGGAGGCCAGGGTATTTGTCTGGGGGAAGGGGCACCGGGTGGGGCAAGGGCCAGGATATTTATCCAGGCAGGGGTGGCGCCAGGGGGCAGTGGCACTGGTGGGGGAGGGACAAAGGGTATCTTCTTGGGTGGGGGCAGGGCTCGGGGGTATTTGCCTGGGGAAG
>ML677404.1:5842860-5918351 GCA_007922305.1 Dermatemys mawii | reverse complement strand
GGGGGGGGGGGTTGCTGGGAGCAGTGCCCAGCGGGTGGGGGAGGGGCCAGAGGGTATTTATCCAGGCGGGGAGAGACCCGGGCAGGTATTTGCTAGGGACAGGGCCCGGGTGGTGGGGGAGGGGCCCGGGGGTATTTGTCCAGATAGAGTCCCGCAGGACAGTTGCTGGGGACGGGGCCTGGGTAGGGGACGAGCCAGGAATATTTGTCCAAGTGGAGAAAGGGCCTGAGAGGGTAGTTGTCCGGGTGGGGGCGGGGCCGGTATATTTACCCGGGTGGGGCGGGGCCCAAAGGGGGGGGGGGGTATTTACCCGGGTGGGGCCCGTATGGGGCAGGTATTTACCCAGGTGGGGCTGGGGTATTTACCCAGGTGATGGCAGGGCCCGTGTGGGGACAGGGGCATTTACCCGGGGGCATGTGGGGAGGGGGTATTTACCCGGGTGGGGCGGGGAGAGGGTATTTACCCAGGTAGGGGCAGGGCCCGTGTGGGGATGGGGGTATTTACCCGGGTGGGGCGGGGCCCGTGGGGGATGGGGGTATTTACCCGGGTGGGGGCGGGGCCCGTGGGGGACGGGGGTATTTACCCGGGTGGGGGCGGGGCCGGGTATTCACCCGGGCGGGGCTGGGTATTTACCCGGGTGGGGCCGGGGCCGGGTATTTACCGAAATCCAGGAACTGCTTCATGGAGAGCGGCGAGGGCGAGAACTTGCTGAAGTGCTCGATGTAGGACGGGGCCCCGGCGGCCCGCGCCGCCTTCCCCAGCAGCGCCCGCAGCAGCCGCATCGCGCCGGGGCCGCCCGCGCGCCCGGGACCCTCCGAGCCACTGGCCGCGGCCTGCGCGCGGGCCGGCCAATCCCGCGCCGGCCCCGCCCCGCGCCGCCCTCAGCCAATCGCGACTCGAAAACATCCCCCGCGGCCCAATGGGGAGCGCTCAGACCCACGTGTCTCCCCGGGACACGCCCATTAACCCCTCTCTGCCCAGGGCCCTTCTACCCATCCTCTTTCTACCCCCTTAACCCCTCCCTGTCCAGGGCCCTATAGCCTCCCTGCCTCCCCCATCACCTTAACCCCTTCCTGACTCGGGCCCTACAGTCCCCCTACCCGCCCCCCCATCTGCTTAACCCCTTCCTGACCAGGGCCCTACAGACTCCCTGCCTCCCCCATCACCTTAACCCCTTCCTGACTCGGGCCCTACAGCCCCGCCCTCCCCGGATTCCCCCATTCCCTTAACCTCTCCCTGTCCAGGGCCCTTCTGTCCCTCTGGATCCACTCCATCCCCTTAACCTCTTCCTAACCAGGGCCCTACAGCCCACCCTAACTCCCCCCATCACCTTAACCCCTTCCTAACCAAGGCCCTGCTGCCCATCCCAACCCCCTTTAACTCCTTTCCCTGCTCAGTGCCCTGCCACCCCCTCAAAGCCCTAATGCCCTTGTGCAAGGCAGCGGTAGGCCCTGGACCAAGTCTGGTCCCACGTGTTCAAGGAAGATGAATTCAGCCTGACTCGGGTGCAGAGCTGAGCTGGTCGCTCGATCGGGGACCCTGCAGCGCTGAACTCGCCGCAGGAGGTTAAAGGACCTTGGCTCGTTCAGCCCAGCGAAGGCTGAGCAGGGAGATGAGCGTGCTCTGTACGGACGTGAGCGCAGCTAAAGGACCATGTTGGCTCAAGGACAAAGGGGGATAAACTCACCCTGTGTAAAATGGATGCTGCGAATGAAAAGGTTTCTAACCCCCAGAGGCGGGCGGCTCCGGAGCAACCCCCCAGCAGCACGGGGAAGGCGGGGAATCAACCATGTAACTGTCTTAAACCTGAGACTGATCAACCCCTATGCTAGAAGGTGACCCACACTTGCTCCTTCCACCCCAGCAAGTATTTAGACCCCTAACTCCCATTGGCCTCCATTAGAATTAGGCACCTAGATGTCTCTGAGGATCCGACCCTCACTCATCAGAGCCCAAGCTGAGGAAACCAGCCCCTCCCCCCAGTAGATCAGAAGCAAGAAGCCTTCCAAATAAATGGGGGGTGTAGGTGCACTGGATGATCGACGTGCTGAAGAAGCAGTCAAGGACGACAAGGCCGTTGCAGAGACGCTCAATGCATTCTTTGCATCGGTTTTCGCTCCAGAGGTGGTGAGGGCCACTGCTGGCAGACAGGATGCTGGGCTAGATGGCCCCTGGCTCTGACCCCGTGTGGCCATTTTTGTCCGCCTGGCCGGCCAATCTCCCGCACCCCCCCCCCCCCCACCCCCCCGGCCCGGACGGCAGCAAAAACCTTCCACTGCTGCAGCTCCCCCCCAACATAACTACCGCAGCGACATCTGGTGGCCAAAGACAATATGACAACGCCTGCAGAGAAGCTCCAGAGATCAAACTCAGATGATCATCGCTGGTATTGGGGTAGCACCCAACAGCCCCCGCCACAGGACCCCCTTTGTGCTAGGCGCTGTACAAATACAGAACAAAAAGATGAGGGGCAAGGCCAAAGGACTAGGGCTGCTTATTAGTTAGATTGCTGCCCTCCTGCTGCCCAGTTTGTGCTTTGCATCTTCAGCCCCCTCCCCACCCTGCACCATGACAACAATAAGTAGCTTTTTTCCTTTCTAGGAGATGCAGTTTACAAATGGGTCACTGTCAGCACGCAGTGGGCCAGGTTCCCATCCCCAGGATGCAGGTGAAGCGTCTGTAATGAATCCAAAGGAGGTTTCCTTACGGAAGCGGCTGGCTGCTGACGGACCCTGGCGTTCCCTGGTTCCTAGGCTAACCAACAACCGACCTCTGCTCCCCCCTGTCACCATGGAGGCCCTGCCCTAGAACTCGCAGCTAAAGCGGTTGTAAATTAGACCCTCCTGCACTTTTTGCTGGCAGAAGCAAGAGAAATATCAGACCTGGTGTGCCGAGAACCCCCACCCCACCTACCCTAGAGCTCTATTCATGGTTCAGAAGGTGCTCAGCAGGGATAGGCAGCGTGGCCTAACGGAGAGCACCATGAAAGAGCACGAATGAGAGCTGGGTTCTAGTCCCTGCTCCTAGCAACTCACCTTCCTCTTCTATAAAACAGGGATGATGAAACTGGCCGCCTTTGTAAAGCGTGGTCAGATCTACTGATGAAACGTGCTCCGGCTCTGTGGTTTAACCCCGGGGGTCAATAGGAAACCACATGTTACAAATCAAGGAGCAATTTTTATTTGACACCATCAGAACTGCTCAAGCATATTCACATCGAGGCGCAGTGACTCCAGACCTCCAGTACCATAAAAGAAACGAACTCCAGTGATCAACAGCAAAAAAATAATAACCCCCAAATACACGCTTAATAATTTAATACCCCCAGCCAAGGGCACAGAGAGAGTGTCACAGCGTGGTCAGCGGAGGAAACCGGCATTCTTGCAGGTTCCTTTATTGTAAACCAGGGTGACACCTCCACTTAAAGCCCGGTGTGATGCCTGAAAGAATGCTCCTAGGAAGAGCGCGCACGTGGAACGTGCCCAGTGGCTACGAAGGGCTGGGAATACGACGTTTCATGGCTGTGGATCCTTCCTGCCAAGGGAGCCAGAGCAGGAAAACTCAGCTGCATGACTGGGATGGGAAGGGGAGGCCCGCTGATGCCTGCAGCAGCTGAGGGTGGAACTGGGGGGGCAGCAGTGGGGTGCCTGGGGCAGGACCCAGGTGGCAGAACCCCTAAACAGTGAAGCAGCAGCAGGATGAGCATTAACCCTGTGAAAGCATCCCGTGCCAGGCCTTTCCTGGTGCAGGACCCTGGGGGTCAGGCCCTCTGCTCCTCCCTCAGAGGAGCTGGAGAGGGGACCACCGGCTCGAGGCATAAGCAGATCCAGCCACCAGAGAGCGGGGACCGTGAAGGGGTGGACGCTGGTGCTGCAGCTACAAAGAGCCGGGCGGTTCCCCCACAACTTAGCACGGGCAGATTCAGCAGGACTCAGAGCAGACGCTCCTGTTGCTGTGTCGGCTGGAGCAGGGCTAACGGGAGGGGTAGGCCTGCAGTTGAGGCGTAACGGCTCCCAGCAACCAAGCCTGCAGGAGATTCAAACCAGCCCCTGCCTTTTAAGGCTTAAAGCAAGATTCCAGCCTTGGGGGGTAGGGGGGAAGTTGGGGTGCACAGGGCCCAGAGTCTGCTCCCTCAGAGAATTCAGTAAGAATCGGGCAGCGTGTGACTCAAGCAGCCGGCCGCTTCCACAGCAAAGCCTCGGCCAAAAAGAGCCCTTCCCTGCCCATCCTTGGAGGGGAGCCAAGACCTGCTGCTGGCTAGTCGATGGAGAAGAACCATCCCTCCGTGATGACAAAACCTGCCCCTGCCTCCCCCCGCAGCAGCCACCCAAAAGCACGGCTCCCCATAATCGGCTCCCCCAGAGAACAGCTGCTCCCCTCCCCCTAGAGAACATCCAGGGGACAAGCAGGGAAAGGTACCAGTAGCTCTCACGTAAGAAACTCCAGTGGCAAAACATCCAGTGTGCAGTGCGGGGCGCAGCGGGGGCCGGGGTGAGGCTGAGGGGCGTCGCCTTGGCTCATCGGGGTCCCGAGCACTGGAGCCACGTCCCCTCTGCTGTCCGGGTGCAGAACGCCAGGGCCAGAGCATAACAGGGAGCCACCTGCTGAGGGCGGGCATCGGCGTGTGCCCGCGCCGGCGAACGGGCATCGAAGAGCGGCCGGCTCGCGGTGAGCATCCGCGTGCCGCGGCCGCGCCACACAAGGGAAATCGGTGCACGTGAGTCCGTGCCCGAGCGGCCGTGTGTGCAGACGGATCCGGGAGGAGGAGAGCCCCTGTGCAAAGAGTTAAAGGGGGAGGCGAGGCACCGTGCACTAGTCATCTGCGTGCAAGCGTGGGATAGTGGTGGGGCGGGATGGTATGCCATTCGTGGACAGCTCGGGGTCTTGACACAACCCACAGCAAAATGCTGTGAGCTTCCAAGGGTGTGCGGGGACTTGATTGCACGAGAGATCATCTGCGCATGCGTGTGTGCACAGCGGGGGTGAAGAAGGCAGGCAGAACAATGCTCTGTGCACCCAAGAGCATCGGGTAAGACCCAGCCGTGTGTGCGCAAGCGCACGGCCAAGATGCAGAGGGGTTGTGCGAGACCACACGCTGTCTGTGTGGAAGGAGGCACTTTGCAGTCCATGTCAGCGTGACAGAGAGTGAGAGGGCTGGGGGCGGGGCGGGGGCGGAGGCCCAGACAGAACACGCAGCAACTGGGCCCAGGTAGAAGAGTGGGTCTACGTGTGTGAAATAATCCATTTGTGCAAAACAAAAAGCCCCTCGTGTTCCCACGGCCAGGTCTCGTGTTGCACGGCTGCTCCCCGGGATGTGTAGCTTGCTCCCAAGCCCCTCAAGAAAGCTTCAAGGTTGCCGTTCTATGCGGTATAACTTAGGATAAACAACATGTCCCTCGCTGGTGGGGGGCTAGTCCCTGGGCTATTTATACACAGCAGCGACGTGGTCACAGGGCAAGCTGAGAAGACAGCGTGGTGGGAGGGGGAGGGAGGGGTCAGTAGTACTTCTCCGACTCCTGCCAGTTTGTTACCCAGTGTTTCTTGTGCTTCCGAGCCAGGAAGCCGTCAGCAGGCCGGTAGCGCTCCTCCTGGCGGATCCGCACCGCATGGTACTTGGGCATGATCCGGTAATAGCGGGTCCGCTTGAAAAAGTCGCACTGCGCAGAGGGGAGAGAAAGGGGAGGGAGGTTAGCATCAAACTTCAATGGCCAGAGAAAGAGAGGGAGAAATCAGAGATGGAGAGAAAAATCCGAAATAGAGCAAGAAATCATGGGCAGAAATCAGAGAGGGAGACAGAAATCAGAAGGAGAGAAATCAGTGCGGGAACGAGAAATCAGAAAAAATCAGGGACAGAAATCAGAGGGAGTGATAAATCAGAAAGAGAAATCAGTGAGGGAGCAAGAAATCAGAAAGAAATCATGGACAAATCAGAGAGGGAGAGAGAAATCAGAAGGAGAGAAATCAGTGCGGGAGCGAGAAATCAGAAAAAAATCAGGGACAGAAATCAGAGGGAGCAAGAAATCAGAAATAGAACAAGAAATCAGGGATAGAAATCAGAGAGGGAGGGAGAAATCAGAAATAGAACAAGAAATCAGGGACAGAAATCAGAGAGGGAAAGAAATCAGAAGGAGAGAATTGAGTGAGGGAGCGAGAAATCAGAAAGAGAAATCAGGGACAGAAATCAGAGAAACATGGGAAGGAAATCAGAGAGCACGTGAGATCACAAAGAAAAATGAGCGTGAAATCAGAGAGATGAAAGGGGAAAAAAGAGCAAAGAGAGAAAGAAGAAAAGATTGAAAATAGAAATAGCCAAACAGATTTTGACTCTTTCCTAGGCAGGAAACAACAGAATCCAGAGGCTGCTCGGAGAAACATTTGGTCAGTGACGCTGGAAAGGGGGAGACAGACGTGAGCGTTAGTTAAACGGCAGCACGGGTGGACAGACAGACACAGCTGGATGGCGTGCGTGGAATTGCTGGTTCTCCTTCCCATCCGTGGTCCAGTTACCGGCTGTATGGTCCTTCACGGGAAGATCTGGACTCTGCGTCAGCGTCCCCTAGTGTCACAGCAGCATCGTGGGCCCTTGTTTTCCCCTTCTCTTTATTTGGGTTTCTTCTAACTCTACCCACTGGAGCAGCTGCCCCCTGCACAAGGCTCTGCCCGTGCCACCGAGCAGGTGAGGCACAGCGACGGGTCAGGCCCGAGGGTGGCGATGCCCCTTCGGCATCACTAATCCAGCCGTGCAAAGAGTGCAAATGGTCACGTGGAACCACACATGCCCAGCACCCTCTTCCTCCCCCACTCCTCTCCCGAGATTTGGTGCTGTATCCGCCCCAGGTTACTCCGCGTTTGTGCCATCGGGGCTTATACAGCAGGGCCCTCGGGGCAGATCCTGAGCTAGCACGGAGCGAGACCATCGGGCTGGATCCAACCGAGTGGAACGGCGGATGCACAAACACACACATACACACACAGCCTGTATAGAACCCAGGCGGAGGGGAGCCGGGGAAAAGCAGAGGGGGGTTAGGGGCGTGCCAACGAAAGTGCAGTCAGATGATTTGTTCCCTGGCTGCGAGGGTATCAGACCAGACCACGCACAGAGACTCAGTGAAAACCCAGTGGGCCCTTCAACAGAGAGATGCAGCCCAGGCGGGGAAAGGGTTAACAGGAGAAGGCGTGATAGAGACAGGGAGGCAGTGAGAAGTCAGTATCCCATAGGCCCCTCCCCTTTGTGTGCTGCCCCGCCCCCAGGTCATTACCAAGAGGATGGAGGGGGCTCTCAGGGCAAAGGGGCCGCCCCGAGCTAGTAGTCGTCGGTCAGCCGCTCCGTTTCAGACGGCTGGATCTTCATCTCGGCCTTCTGGCCCTTGGCCTCGTACATGGCGCGGGTGCTTGCCCTCCGGAAGAAGCCGCACTACGAGGAAGCAGGTGACACCGGTCAGGGGCAGTGGGCGGCGGAGAATCCCTTGGGAGGAAATGCTCCAGCCCAGAGGTGGCCGCTTCTCAGTGGCAGACGGGCTGATCTCGGAGTAAAGGGCTTTGGGAAGGGAGACAAAGGTGGCCTGTACACTGCCTTTTAACCTCCAGGACTCTGGGGCTGGTGGGATAAGGTAGAGCAGCCCATGGGACTGCTCTAATTTACACCCCAAGGGACCATCGTGCAGCTGAGAACAGCTGGAGCTCAGAGCAATGCGGCCAAACCCCGACCATCCCTGGGGCATGTACCTAGCGTATTCTAGTGCTGGGAAGAGCACAAGGGCAGCAGTGTTGGGGGGATTCCCCAAGTTGGGGTGATCTCTGGGGTTTCCAGCTCTCCTATGCCGCAGCAGTCAGCCATGCTCCCCGAGGGGAGAGAGGTCGCTTTCCAGAGCTGAACGGTATTTGAACAGGACAGCCCGAACGCCGGACGTGCCATCCCACGGGGGCGTTTACACAGCTCAACCGGGCCCAGGGGAGCCCGCATCATCCCCTGCTCCGAACGCACGACGGACAAGCCCCGGAGACAAACCCCCAACTTCCTCAATCTCACCCTCAAAATGGGCAGTTTAGCCCAATTTCCTAAGCAGGGGTGGAGCAGACAGCTCCGAGGAAGAGCTCAGATGCCGCAAGGCGTGAGGCTGATGATTCAATAGGGGGCGCTGTTCTCACCGAGCCACGCCCCGGCATAAAGCCGAGACTCCCGACTATCATTCCACAGCGCCGCATAAAAGTGGGGCACTAACCCCATTCCACCTGGGGTAATTACCGCCAGTCTCCCTAACTCCCCTCCTGATGCTCTTCTGCATCCTGTCTGACAGCCTCGCTGTGGGCTGTTAACCTGCCGCCACCACCCACCCCAGAGGTGGCTGCATCTCCGGGGCGGGCGAAGAGATCTCGGTGTGTTGTCTGCAAAGGACTTCGGGACCCTTCACGGTGAAAGCCTGCGGGGTTGCCAGCCCGGCCTGAAGCAGCTTTACCAAGGGCCCTCGCGGTGCTGAATTTGAGGGCGTTGGACTGCATTACAGAGGTAGTCCCCACGTTGCAGGGCTCACGGTCCACCCGTGTCTTGAGCACGCCAGGCCTCAGCACTTGTTCCCATGGCTCCATCGCTCGCCCCCAGCGGCTCCCGGACCAGCCTAGCCGGAGGGCAGGAGTCCCTCGCCCCCGCCCTCTGCGCCGAAGAGAACAGCAGCCCCCCCGCCCCCACTTACCTTCCACAGCAGCAGGATGATCAGGCCCAACAGCAGCAGCCCAGCCCCCACCGCCACCAACACTAGCCACAGCTCGATCTCCGCCGGCTGCTCCTCCACCAGCTCCGAATCGATGTCCACGAAGAACTGGGAGCCAAACGCAAGGAAGGGACAGGATGGGATGGCAGCCGCGAACCTGTGTGCCTGGCTCGGGGGTGCGTGGGGGGCCCCTCCTGCAGTTCCAGACTCTCCCAGCAGGAGGCGCTGTGGGGAACTGTGCAGGAACTGGCTGTGGGGGGGAGCTCCCCGCTACTGCAGTCCCAGCCTCTCCCAGCAGGAGGCACTTGCGGGGATGTGCAGAAGCGCTGGCTATGGGCGGGGGGAGGGAACTCCCACCTACTCCGGTACCAGCTGTTCCCAGCCGGGGGTGCCGGAGGGAAGAGCAGGCCACGCCCGCCCTGCGCCCGGGGAAGGAAACAATCCGGGCCAACTCACCCGCACCGTGTGGTTCTTCATGTTGACAGTGGGAACGTTTGCCTGGAGGAACAGTGTGGCCAGCCCATCCACCTTCACACGGTCGAAGTCACTGAACTCCTGGGCAGCCGGGGGGACAGGGAAATGGGGCAGCTTGTAACCTGGGCCAGGAGCGTATCTCCACTTTAACCCCGCACCCATCCTCCCCCCGCCCCAAACCTTGGTGCCATGGCCACTCGGAACCCAGCTGAGACCTCCCAACTCATTGCACACACTGCCTGCCCTCCATCAGATCCCAGCCAGCAGCCTAGAAGGGCCTGGCTCCCCAGGAACCCAGGCAGTGCCAGACCAACCATCCATCCCAGTACCCCATCTTTAACAGCCATAGAAGCCAACTTCTCCTGGTGCCGGGGGGTGCTTGACCCTCCCCCTGCCCAGACTCCACCCCTACCCCGCCCTTCCCCATTCCAACCCTTCCCCAAAGTCTCCGCCCCAACTCTGCCCCTATTGGACTCCTTCCCCAAATCCCCGCCCCCTCTCCTGAGCGTGCCGCATTCCCGCTCCTCCCCTCTCCCCCAGCTTGGTACGCCGCAAAACAACTGTTGGCTCCTGTTTTACCTTGGGGCAATGAGTTCTGCCAACGAATTGTGCTTCGTGTAAATACGTCTTTCATGAATTTTAAATATCTCCTCACCCATTCCACCCCCACATTGATAAAATCCACCCTCCCAGAGCAGTCGGGGACCCTGGGCGGTTTGGGGCTGACCTCAATGAAGGTGCTGTTCCACACCCGCGCCCGGACGCTGACGGTCGTTGTGTGCCGGGCGTCCCGGATGGGGCACTGGAACCAGATGCAGCGGGACGTCCCCTTGGCGCAGCTCTGGGGGCAGGAAACAAAAGAAGCTGGCGTGTTAGTGGGCGGATGTCCACAGGAGGGTCTGCCCAAGGGGACGCGTCTCACCCAGCTGGTGAAGAGGTAAGGGTGGGGGAGTTTCTGAAATGAATCATGGCAGGATGATTACGCCCCAACAACACAGGCAGAACATCGGTCAGTTACAAGCCTGATCAGCTGACTGACACCACACCATTGTAACCAGCTATGGGCGACAACTGCCCTCTAGTGGGCACAATCAGAACTACTCGATCATGTGTCCTATGCCCCATACCACCACCAGCTAGCGGAGATTCCCCCTGAGCACTTGGGCTTCTGGAGCAGGCGGAGCCGGGGGCTATCCCACAGTCATTGTCTCTGGAGTTGGGGTGCGCGAAGGACAGGCTACGGGTTGCGCTGGGCGTGCGAACGGCGAGACGCGACCAGGGACCCCACGAGACCGGCGCTCACCAGCAGCGTTTCCGACTTGGCCTTCTTGGAGGCGGCGAGGGTGACGGGGGGCTCGGCTTGCAGCGCGGCCTCCAGGCTGCGCTTCTGCCGGCTGGCGACGCCACCGTCCAGGAGCTGGAAAGGAAGGGAGCCGGTTACACTCCTCCGGGGCCTGTGGAGGACGTAGGGCACAGGCTGGTGACCCCTCACCAGGGTTTGGAGTCCACCTACCCGGCCCCCCACCTCTCCGGGGCAGACGACACAGGAACCACCAGCCTGACTCCCTTCCCAGAAGTCTCCAGGGCGGTGTCGGCCTCAGGGTCATGCCTCCACTTGCTGCCCACCGGCGCTTTGGGCTGGCGCTGCTCGCCGCGGGGCAGGCGGGGCCGTCGCCGCGCCGCTAAGCGCGGCTGTGGGGTGGGCAGGGCGGGGAGCAGGGGCCGCCAGGCGGCAGAGCCGGACTCACCGTGAGGTTGAGGGGGTTGATGACGCTCCCCGGTGGCTGGCAGTGCCGGGTCCCGTTGCCGCTCACGAGGATCTCCGTGGGGTAGAGCAGCCATTTGCCGTTGTGGATTTCGTAGGGCCACTCGAAGCCTAGGACGACGGTGCCCAGCGAGCCCAGAGACTCCCCCTTGGTGTTCACCTGCGATGCAGAGCCCAGTTGGGACGTGGCCACCGGCGTCTTCCCCCCCCCGGCCCCGCCTCCCCCGTCCCGTCGGGAACCTCCGTACCTGAAAATCGAACCTGACCGGGCTCCCCACATCCCGCTCGCTCTTCATGGCCGACTCCCCCATCACCTTCCCGCTGAAGGAGGTCCGGAGGGGCGGGGATGTCCTGCCAGGGAGAAGAGGGGCTGGGGTCAGGGCAGACTCCTGCTGGGGGGAGGGGGCGTGGGGTAGACAGGGAGACCCGGCAGGAGAAGCGGGCACAGGATGGGCAGTGGGGCATGGGCAGGGGGGAGTTGCTGGGATCACAGATGAGGCTCAGAGCCCCAACCCAGCCCAGACTCCTTATGGGGCGCCAGCCCCTGAGTAGGGTGAGCTGTGGGATCCAGCACCCCAATTCTCCCTCCCAGCAGCCAGTTCTTGCTGGAGACAGAGGTGCCTCCCGGGGGCTGGAATTCGGGGCCCCAGGACCCCGCCGGCCCGAGCAGGGCGTGAGCCCCAGAGAGACGCACATGGTGAGAGACGCCTGGACGGTGTAGTCCACCAGCAGCTCGGCCCACACTGGCTGCAGATCGTCCTGGTAGCTCAGCCTGGCAAGACAGGGCGGAAAGAACGTTATAGGGGCAGTTCGTCCCTCGCTCCCTGCCCTGGAGCAGAGAGACCGCCACACACGAGGGTCTTCAGCCAGAGCCCAGCAGCCTCAGAGCCTGTAGGGGGCGCTCTCTGCCCTGAGCCCACAGTGACCCCAGAGCAGCACTAGAGGGCGCTGCGCTGCAGGGGATGGTGCGTGTGGCTCGGTAGGGGGGCACTCAGTGTTGACTCCACTTCCCCAGCCCAGGCATAGGGGGCGCTGGAGGTGTTATTGTGCCGAGTTGGTCCCGACTCCTGGGGCTCGTTAAAGACCCGACGGCACTTCTGGACGCCCCGGTGTCCCGGCGTAACTCCGGGAGTCGCACTCCACCTGGCTACAGCGTTCGCTTTCGGCTTTCCGGCGCTGTTGCGTAACGTCGCTACGTGCCGTTAATTTAACTGCCCCGTTCCGCCCCAGAGGTGGCCGCCTTTCTGCGGCAGGCGCCGCAATCCCTCTGCATCGATGGCGAAGTGCCGCAGGGGTGGATCCTCGGCTAGGGAAAGGCCTGGTCTTGCTTCCCGTTTTCTTTCCTGCCGCTGCCCAGGTTGGTTTAACTCACCCATCCAGCACCCCACCCCGCTTACCGATAAACCCTCCCTCCAGGCCCCGCGCCCCTCCAGGGGACTCACGTGGAGAGCTGGAGCTGAGCTGCGACCTCGCGGGTCTCCAGCGTGATGCCGATGGCTTCGAAGGTGATGATCAGCTCTGCCTGTGGCGGAGGGGACAGAGTACTCAGGGCCGGTCCCCGTGGGGCTGTGCCGGGGTGGGAGGGGGGCCTTAACCACCAGGCTGGCCCTGTTGGAGGGAACCCCCCTGCCCGCCCCTCTGCCACAGATCCCTGGGGTGGGGGAAAGCTCAGATCTCATTGAAACGCCCAGTGCTCACCCACCCCGGGGGCCGTGGACACCTGGCACCCACCCCCGCCCACGCTGCAAGAGCTCCAAGGGGCTCGGTGCCCCCTGCCAGCCCCCGAAGCTTCTTGCCCTAGCCCCATAGGTGCCCCCTGCCCCTCCCCCCCCGAGACCCCACCCTCTGAGCCGGGACGTGCGGGGCCAGACGCCTCTCACCCTCTGGTTCCTCTTGAAGGGGTTTCCCAGGTCACACAGCACCGTCTCCTCGAAGGTGCAGGCACCACTCTGTGGGGAGATCGGGGCAAGGGGGGGGTGGGTCATCATGGCCCCGCCCCAGAGACCTCCCCATCCCCCATCTGAGCGCCCCCCCACCCCCAGCCACCCACCTCTACCTGAGAAGCAGCTGCCCCAACCGGGAGCCGGACGCGCCCAAGGGCCGTCCCTGGACCTTGATACCCACCCACCCCCGAGGGTGCCCCCTACTCCACCCAGGGGCAGTGCACTGAAGGAAGGGAAAGCCGGCCCCATGTCCCACCCCCCAGCCCATACCCAGGGTGTTGGCCTCCAGCCTGCCTGCCCCCCCCACGCCTCCCTCCCCCCGCCGCCGTGATAACTGGCCTTCGCTGCACGTCGAGCGGGTGCCCCTCGCCAGCTCTGATGGGGCACGGCTGCTGGACGGGAACGAGGGGGGGGGGGCTTACGGCGCAGATTGAAAGGGGCTGGCACAGAGGAGCGGGGCTGGATGGAGGATGCCGTGGCCGGGGGAGGGGAGCGTTCCTCCCGGTGCGGGGGCAGGGGAAGGGGCGGGGGAGGGGTCCTTACGGGCCGGACGGAGGAGGGCAGCAGGGCCGGGGGCACGGTGATGTTGAGCAGGGCCTCATGGGCGTCCTCGCCGTCGCTGCCCGTCGAGGGGGCGTTGGTGACGTTGACGCTCAGGTGGAGCTTCCGGACGTCCCGGCTGTACTGCAACACCTGGGTCCCGTTCAGCCTGCGCCGGAGCAGGGGACAGCACTCAGCGCGGGTCCTCCCCCCCTCCGCCCCCAAGAGGGCAGGAGCCACGCGGGCAGGGGGTGCCCATCCCCCTCCAAGAGGGGAACGTCTCTGGGTCCCACCCGGGGGGGGGGGCACAGGAAACCTCCCCCTCCCGCCTCCCCCAGGCAGGGATGCTTTACCCCCTCATGGGCAGGGAGGGGGCTGTTTAGACAGAGGCAGCTCCCCCACCGTGTGCCCGGGAAGGGGGCATGGTGCCAGGGAAGGCCCCGCCCGTCTCTCACCGGGGCAGCGGCTGGTTCTGCTCGTTGACGAAGGCGCACCGCAGTTGCAGGTTGCTGTTACACGTGTTGTCCAGGCCGCACTCCTTCTGGAAGTGAATCTGACAACGGCATGGGTGGGTCACTCGCTCTGCCCCGAACCAGGGCGGGGCGACCCGCCCCTGCTTGGCGGGCGCCGACCCCAAAACCGCCGGCATGAAAGCAGGGGACCTCTGCCGCCGGAGCTGAGGGAGGCGCTCCATCGGCCAGCAGCAGCAGTAGGCTGTTATCCTGTAGTTGTCAGGGTGGATTGTGGAAATGTGTTTCCATAGAAACCGGTCTGCAGCGGGGCAGGGCCTCGGGGCCTCTCAGCACTAGTGCGGATTGTGGAGGCCTCAGAGACTTGGAGGCAGGTCAGTTGTACCGAAGCAGCTGATGCCTCCCTCCTGTTCACGTGGTACCAGCGTCAGAGCCAGGAATGGAACCCAGGAGTCCTGGCTCCCAGTCCCCTGATCAGACCCCCATTCACACAGAGCCAGTGCCACAGCTGGGAATGGAACCCAGGAGTCCTGGCTCCCAGCCCCCTGCTCAGGCCCCCATTCACACAGAGCCAGTGCCACAGCTGGGAATGGAACCCAGGAGTCCTGGCTCCCAGACCCCCTCCCCACAAGCCTCTTCGCCCTACAGCGGAAACAAGTTCAAAGCCCTTAAAGAAGGCTGCCTAGGCACCGTTCCCCTCGGCCCGCTCCTCCCCTCCCCTGTCGCTCGGCAGCTCCGTCCCACCTCGGTGTGGTTCTCCCGGGGCTGGTCCTCGTTCAGGACGGGGAAGGCGTTGAGGGAGCGGGGCCCCAGCTGGAAGGGCCTGGCTCTCTCCTCCAGGGCGTAGTTCAGGTGCAGCGCTATGGGATGCAGCTTGTCCCGGATGTTCTCCTGCGGGAAGGACGGCGGGTTTCACTGCCGGCGATCCTGCCCCGACCGGGGCAGATCAGACCTAGCTACCGGGGCTCCCTGGGGGGCAGATCCTCCAGGCCCCCCCATGCACGCTGAGTCCTGATTTACACAGGGCGTCCTTGGCTTTTCTGCTGCCAGACTCTCCCCTCCCTTAGCTCTTTATCCCCAGATCCGGCAAGGCCCCTCCGCGCCCCGGCCCCACGGGACAGCTAATCCCAGGTATCACCAACAGTCACACCCGCCCCGGGGCTGCCCTCTGCTAAGCTCGGTCCGCGCTGCCCTCTGCTCACCAGCAGGAGGAGCTGCAGGTCTTGGCACTTGGTGGTTGGCATGGTGAAGACGCCCTTGTAAACGGCGGAGTGCGTCCCGGCAAACCTCACCCGGGCCGGGCGCCGGTCCTTGTCAGCCTCCAGGGTGTACAGCAGGTCTGGGGAGAGCCGGGGGAGAGGGGGCGTAGAGATACCTCCTGCCCGCAGCAGGAGACACAGGGCAAACGCTGGCCCCGCACACGCCCTGGGTCCCATTGCACACGGGCACACACACAGACACACCATTGTACACGCACCATTACAAGTGCATGTGTGCGCACACACACACACACACACCATGCACCATTACAAGTGCACGTGCACCCAGGCGCACCCCCAACCAGCCCTATTGCACGGGCACACAAACGTGCCCGTGCACCACTGAACACACGCGCGCACCAGAGCCCATGCGCAAACACACTCACCATTGCACGCACCCCACGGCATGACCTGCACGCGCGTACACACACCTACACCACTGCACGCATCCACACACGAGTGCTCTTGTATGAACACACCCGCCCTCGCACGCAAGGGCGATGCCCCCGGCTTCTGCATCCCCCCACTGCCTACAGTTCAACGGGGCTGGGGCAGTCCCCTGGATCCCAGGAACCCCTTCCCCAAATTGCCTTTTCCCCTTGCATCTTGCTGTCCCCCGCCACATATACACCATTGCACGAGCACACCACTGCTCACACTGGACGTGTGCACACACAACCTGCTGTTCACTTTGCAGCGCACGCCCATCCCCTCCCTCCCCTGCCCACTCACTGATTTGCTCCTTGTAGTTGGGGTCCCCAGCACTCTGGTTGTAGGCGAAGCAGACCTGCACCTGGATACTGGTGGGGCGAGAGAGGAGGCCCCGGTCAGGGACCGCAGGCAGGATCCCGGCCATCCCCCGTTCGCCCTGCCCGCATGGCCCACAGGGATGCTACGGGCACAGGGACCGCAGGGCTCTTCTGTGCCACGCAGAGCTAGCCCCAAGAGGGGCTGAGCCCCAAGGCGGCACCCAGGCGCCCCGCCAATCGGGGGGGCATGGATGACTTTTTGTGGGGAGGCTCTTACCAGGAGTTTGGGGTGCACTTGGCCGGGTCCACCAGGCTGGGGCTCACCGTGAAGGTTTTGTTCAAGATGTTGATCACGGGTCGAGCTCTGGGCAGGCAGAGGAAGGGAAGAGATCAGCCAAGCCTCCCTCCCAGCAGGAACCGGCGCCAGTTCTGCCCACCGACGCCCGGAGCTGCCGGCTCTGCAGGGGGTGGGCTCTGGGGGGCACAGTGGAAGATTTGGGGTGAGGGCAGTCTCTGTCCCATACAGTGGCTGGGATTCTCCTTTCTCATCACACTATTCACGGCTCCTTCTGAGCACAAGGCTCCCCCGTGGCTCAGGGGACCCAAAATCTTGGGGTACAGGGCTAGCCGGCTCAGGGAGCTGGCAGGGGGATACCGACTCTTTCCCCTGGTTTCAGTGCAGGCCCAGACAGGAGAAGATGCCCACTGCCCGGTCGGGTGTCTGGGTGACGCGAGCATGCAGGGATCTGGGGCACCAGCCCCATCCCTGTTAGGACTGATGGTTGGCCAGGGGCTGAATGGGCCGTGGAGAGCGAACTCCCCACTGGCACCTGTAGGGGGCAGTTGTGCAAAAACCCGAGTCTCCCTCTCTCGCCACCTCCAGACACCCCCCCCAACCCCAATCCCAGCGGAGCACTAGTGCCTCTGCTGAAGGTCACAGGTTCAATCCCCACTGATGCACTGAAGCCCCCCCCCCCCACGCCATCCCATGTTGAGCCCCACACAATCCCCCTGTACTTGTGGGTCCAGAGACCAGCATCCCCCTTAAGGAGCCACCCCAAGCCCGCCCCTGCAGGGGAAAGGCTGCCCTGGCAGTCTGCTCGGTGCCAGCCCCGAAGCCCCTTACCTGAGCAGAGCTATCTGCTCTGACAAGCTCCCCACCAGCAGATCAGGGTAGGAATTTCCGTCTACGTCCAGCCCCCCGCTCAGGGAGTACCCAAAGGTCCGGATGCCGGACGGGCCCATCTCTGCCCCGCTGATCACCTGCGAGGCAGGGGATGGGGGAGGAAAGGGAGTCACCCACAGGCGCTCCAGGATACCCCCACCCCAGGGCTAGCATTTCAGTGGGGTTTGGGCCAGGTTTCCGGGGCCATCCTGGGAATCCCGATCGCCCTTTCCCCATGCATCTCCCCATCCCCCATACGTCTCTCCCTCCCCCACACCCCAATCCCATCCCCATCATCCACCCACAGATTAGGGAGGGGAGTAGTCTCTAGTCTGTTCCTGGTGCTAAAGCTTCCCTGGCGGGGGAGGGGCTGTGCTGGGGGAGGGGCTGTGCCAGGTAGGGTCCTCCCCACCCCCCATCTCTCTCCCGGGCCAGGACTTGACTCCACCCGGTAGAATTCGCCCTTTGCCAAGTGCCCCCTAGGGGGAGCGGGGTCGGGGGGGAAGGTGCCTTTACCTGCCGGGGCTTGGTCAGGAGCCCCCCCGAGCTGCTGTGGTAGACGTAGACCTTGCCGGGGCCCTCGAAGGGAGCCCCAATGGCGATATCTGTGGGGAGAGGCAAAGGGTCACCCCAGCTCCCCCAGCCCCACAAAAGCCATCTACAGCCCCCTCACTAAATTCCCACCCCTCATAAGCCCCCCCAACTCAGTCCTCCCCAGAGACACCCCATTCCTCCCAACCCCACACACCACCCCGAGCCCCTAAACCCCCACAGCAGCCCCAGTGCCACCCCATCCCCCCAAACTCCACACCATCTTGAGCCCCCCATTCCGCTCCAGAGCCACCCCATACCTCCACACCGCCCCCATGAATCCCCCAAACAACCTCTTGAGCCACCCATACCCCCTAAACACACCAGCCCCAGTGCCACCCCATATCCCCCAACCCCACACAAGTCTGAGCCTCCCATACGCTGACTAAACCCTACACCACTCCCAGAGCACCCCAATCCCATGCCACACCCAGACTAAACCCCATGTACCCCAGAACCCCCTGATCCCACCCCAGAGCCAACCCAAACCTCCACACCACCCCTGAGCAACCCATACCCCCAAACCACCTCCTGAATCCCCCTAATGCCACCCCAAGCCTCCCCACAACTGCCAAGCCCCACACCATCCTGAGCCCCCCCATACCTCCCCACATACATCAGAGTCCATCAGTCCCACCCCGAGCTCCCCAAACTCCACTGCACCCCAAGCCCTGCAACCCACCCCCACCTTCCCAGCTACCCCTTCCAAGAGCCGCCTTTATACCTCCCTGGCCCGATGGCACTCCAGTGCCCCCCGGCTACCCAGTGAGCCCCGAGGTCTCCCATCACAAGCCCCCCCCCCCCCCCCCCCCCCCCGAGCGGGAGGGGCAGCCCCACGCACCCTGGAAGCCGTCCTGGTTGACGTCCCCGATGCTGGCCACGGCAAAGCCGAAGGCCGAGTTGCTGGGTCCCTTCAGAACCAGGCTGGGCTGGTTCCGGAAGCCACCGGCCTCGTTCATGTAGACGTAGACGGCGCCGCCCACCTCTTGCTGCCGCTCGAAGTAGTACGGGGCCCCGATCACCAGGTCCTGCCACCTGCCGGCGGGGACAGAAAGGGCGGGGTCAGGGCCACGGGTGACCATGACGGTGGATCAGACCCGGTCAGCGCTCTGGAGACCTTCCCGCCAAAGAGAGGGGCTGTGGAGATTCCCCCACCAAAGCTACAGGCTTCAGAGACACCCCCTCAAAAGCTATGGGCCATGGAGATCCCCCAAAGCTGTGGGCCTCCCTCAAAGCTACAGAGCCCCCCCCCCCAACTCCCAGCTATGAGTCCTCCTCAAATCTATGGGCTATGGAGATCCCTCCCTCAAAGCTAAAGAGCTCCCCCAATTCCAAACTATAGGCCGCCCCCAAAGCGATGGAGATTCCCTCAAGCTATGAGCTACAGAGACCCCCCTCAAAACTATGGGCCCCCTTCAAAGCTATGGGCTATGGAGACTCCCTCAAGCTATGGGCTAATGAGAGCCCCCCTCAAAACTATGGGCCCTCCTCAAAGATATGGGCTCTGGAGACACCCCCAAGCTCTAGGTCTCCTGGGTCTCCCTATGGAATCGCACCCCCAGGCAGGTCTCTATCACCCAGGGGCACCCCTCCCCCAGGCTGTGGAGCTCACCCGTCGTTATCCAGGTCCGCCAGGGCAATGGCACTCCCAAAATAGGAGCCCACCTGCTCCCCAGACAGCACCAGGGTCCTTTCCAAGGTGCTGCGGGAGACATCCGTCAGCAGGTACACGGCGCCCGCGTGCTGGTGGCGGGGAGCGCCCGTGACGAAGGTCACCTGGCTCCGGTGCAGGACGGCGCTGGCGGCTTGGACCGTGTAGCCTGGAGCAGGGTGGGCACAGGCGTCAGGCCTTGGGAGCGGCAGGGTCCCTCAGTGGGATGGGGAAATCACAACCTGGGGGTCAGGGCGGGGGGATCCCAGGCACACACACAGCTGGGACGGACCCTGGCTCGCAGCTGCCTCGCCCAGAACGCGAGTCTTTGCATGGACAAAGGACGGACGCCAACCCTGGTCCCAAACCCAAACGGCCCCATTGTGTGAGGGGGCAGGGTTGTGTGGGCCGGAGTCCCGCTGGAGTCTTAAACAGGCTTCAGATCGGGCTCTTGATGCTCGTCAGAGGCGCCAGGCTGATCCCCTGGCCGACGGATGCCCTCTCGGTACCAGCAGGGCACTTGTAGGCTGCTTAGCAGCGGGGCAAGCTGCCCCCTGAGCCCTGACCTAGAGGGACCCACCCCAGGCAGCCCTGGGACTCCCTCCAGAGACTCACAGCCAAGGGGGCAATTAGCGGCAGTGGGTTTGGCACGGAGGATGCTGGGAAGTGGACCAAAGTCCGGCAAGGTCACGGCACAGAGGGTGCAAATGCCCCCACAAGGAACCCCCGTCGCCAGCATCCTCCTGGCCCAGCGGGAGAGATTTCCCTGCCAGCCCCAGCGGGTCAGGGAAGCGTCTGGGCTTTAACAGTGCTTCCCTGGCCCAGTTCCCAGCTCGGCGCCTGTCTGTGGGGAAAGGGGCATCAGACTGGGATTCCCTTCGGCTTCCAGCCTGCTAACAGCAACGGGTAGAGCACCCCGCTCAGCTGGAGCTGAGCGGCCCGACTCAAAGGCAGGGAGGACCTGGGCTTGCCAGCAGTCAGGCCAGGCCCACCGCGCCGCATGGGAACTCCCTCCCAGGAACAATGAGGAAACCAGACCGCCGGTTGACACCGGGGGAAACCGAGGCACGGGGCAGCTGTCTGACTTGGAAGACAGTGGCAGAGCTGGGACTAGAACCAAGTTCTCCTGAGGCCCTTCTCTATCCTCGCCCCCCGCCCCACGTCGTTACATGGGGAAGGCAAGTGCGGGGAGGTACGTCCCTTCCAGACGCAGCGGAAGGTACCTATGTAGATGTTGCCGTTGTCATGGTTGGGGTAGGAGAAGTCGACCAGGTCCCAGCTGTCTCGCTGCAACACATAGTTCGTCCCTGCAGCCGGGGAGGGAAACACGGAATAGCTCAGGCCAGAGGCCCAGGAATCTCTCCCCGTCCCCGTCCCCCTCCCCAGCACCAGCCGCTTTCGTGCCAGGGCTGCCTCCCGCCAGCCCTCTGCCTTCTTTCCCCACTGGCGGTGTCGCCAGCTGGGCGTCCACTGATAAAAACCCCGCGGCGCCGAGTCTCAGTCTGGATCCTCTAGTTCAGGCTCGAGCTGCGGGAAGCTGCAGGGTAGAGGTTTGGGATTGGGCTGGTGCCAGGGCTCTGGGATCCTCCAAGCCCACACAACTACAGCGCAATTTTACACCCCCGCGGCCCAAGTCAGCTGATCTGGGCCAGTTGCGGCTGTTCCCTGGGTCTTTCTCGCGGTGTAGACGTACCCGGAGAGGCAGGCGGGCTGGGGGAAGGGCAGGGCCGGGGGGGGGGTGGGGAGACGGACAGACCCCAAAGCACCTGGCAGCAACACGGACCTTGCCAGTTGTAGGCGCCGGGCGCCCCGAAGTAGACAGTGTTGGCGGTGAAGCCGCCACTGGTGCCCATCTGGCACATGCCCGTCTCTTCGGTGTTGGAGTTGCACATCTCGTTGTGGTAGGTCTGCCAGTCGTCGGACAGCTCCAGCCGCAGGTCATTGCCCCGGACGTAGCATTTCCCCACCATGCGCTGCTGGTCTTCGTTGCCGGACAACAGGACCCGGATGTACCGGTGAGCACAGGCCTGCGGAGTAACCTGGGTGAGCGCCGAGCACGCTGTTGTCCGGGGCACCGGGGCTACCGCATAGGGGTTGATGTCCTGGGTCAGCCCAGTGGGCCAGAGCGGGCCACCTCCAGCTACACTAGTCCATATACCCAGATATTCCACCTCCTACCAGACCGCTGAAGAGCAGCAGTCCATATACCTTGGTATCCCACACCTGGTCAGAGGGGCAGTCCATATACCTCAGTATCCCACTCCTGGTCAGAGCGGCAGTCCATATACCACAGTATCCCACACCTAGTCAGAGCGGCAGTCCATATACCCCCATATCGCACCTCCTGCCACTCCAGGTCAGACCAAGACCACCAACTCCAGTTCCCCACTTCTCGCCCTCCCAGACTGGAGCAGTTGACCATCCTCTGCTGGGTCGTGCTTCGTACTGTACCGGATCAAACCAACAGCAGGGCTAATCTGCTACCCCCACCTCCAATCAAACCATAGCTCTGGCCCACCTATTCCAGCCTCCTGCCTCCAGAAATCAGACCAACAGTTCCTCCTGTCTCCTGCCGTAGCCAACCCGACCCTCCAGTCAACCCTCAAGAGACTCAGCAATGCTGTACGTAGGCGCCGACCCCGTGGGTGCTCCGGGGCTGGAGCACCCATGGGAAAAAAAATCAGTGGGTGCCCCCACCCCCCTCCGCTCCGCCTCCTCCCCTGAATGCGCCGCCATCTCCTGCTTCTCCCCACTCCCTCCCAGCCAGGCGAAACAGCTGTTTTGCGGCACAATCGCTGGGAGGGAGGGAGGTGGAGGGGGAACACAGCGCACTCAGGAGAGGCAGCGGGGCGGGGATTTGGGGAAGTGGTCCAACAGGGGCAGGGAAGGGGTGGAGTTGGGGCGGGGGGGCGCAAGCACCCACCGGCACCGGGGAAAGTTGGCGCCTATGATTCTGTACCATGAGATAAGGTGGGATCCCTTCCTGATCGATCAGCAGGGGATCGGGAGCACAGCCATCACCAGGCCCTTGGAATTCAATGTATTATTATTTGTATTCCCACAGTCCCAGCCCCGGACCCGCTCAGGCCAGGTCTGCAGCAGAACAAGAAGTGGAACTGCGTGGGGCTGTCCTTATTCAACCCAGTGCATCCTGGGGAGAAGAAAAAGCTGCGTTCCCCTTCCTCCCCTCTCTGCTGGGCCGGGAAGGGGAAGCACGCGTCAGCCATGCAAACCCAGCGTGGCCCTTTGTGCTCAAACAGGGCCGGCTCATCCCAGGTTCAAGCCCCGCACACAGCCAGATGAAGGCACAGAATTGTAGGACCGGTGGAGACCGCGAGAGGGCTTATAGTCCCATCCCCTGCACTCAAGGCAGAATTAAGCTAAGCACTGTTACACAGAGTGAGAAACCCAGCAGCTCTGGCGGTCTCTAGTGATCGTACTTCCATCACCCTATTAGTGAGTTATATGAGCCCCTTCAGTCTATTTACCCCTGTGAGGGCAGTGCTATTGTCAAAACAAATGAGGACCTGAGAGGCTAAGCGATTTGCCCAAGGTCACACAGTCTGTGGCAGAGAAGGGATGTGCCCCTGCCCCCGGTCTCCCAAGTCCTAACCACTGGCCAGCCTCTCTGTCCTCTCCTCTCCCACCTCATGAGATTGTTCCCAGGCCGGAGCCCCCCAGGAGCCAAGGGGGCTGGGGGACAGTCTGGGAGGAACCGTCTGCTGTGCACTCAGCGCCAGGAGTCGCCAACGTGCCCGTTCTGCCCCTTGGGGACCTGCCCCCCCAATCGCAGCTCCTGTTACCCAAAGAGTCTGGCCTTTCAGCTAATTGAATCGAGGCCTTTGGAACCAATTTTAGGATCTGCAGATGAGGGGGAAGATGGAAACGGCAGCTCCCCGAGCCAGGCAAAGATCTGGGGCAAGGACAGGGGTGGGCATGAGCTGGGGTGCTTGCATGGAAGTTGGGGTGCTCAGGGCATATACCCCCGATATGCCACCCCTCCCACTCCAGGACAGAGCAGCAGCCCCCAGAGCCCCTGAGAGCCCACTGCTGAGAAGCAGTGCCAGGGGATGCACACGCATCGGAGCGTGCACGGACAAGGGGGGGCGGGATGGGTTGGATGCCAGTGAGCAGGGCATAGACGTGAATGCACGTGCAAAGCTCGGGGGACGTGCCTACCTAGGTATGCTCACATGGGTGGGCACCGGCTGGGGAGCTGCCAGGACAGCAGGAAAGCCAAGGAGGGAAGGACCACGGTGTCTTGAACACACCGAGGGGGGTTGGCACAGAGCCCGCGGGTGAAGCCGATGCCCCACTGGCTCTGCTCTGGGTCAGGTCCCCTGCGGGGCTCCGTTACCTCCAGGGGAGTGCACGGAGTTACGCCAGGGGTGAACATGGACCACTGTGGATACAGCCCACACATCAGGCACCAGGGCTGTAACGTCAGCCACAAACGTGCTTTCAAAACAGGCAGATGGGCCTGGAACTAGAATCCCTGAGGGAAGAGGAGTGAGGGGACAAAGGGTGAAGCTTCCAGACAATGGGGTTGGGCAAAAGAATGGGAGTAGTCAGGTGGAGCCCCTACAATATTTCCACTGCAGGGTCGCTAGCCTCCCCTGACCTCTGCCAGGTCTGCCCCCGCCCCAGCCTGAGCCTCTGAGTTGGGGTTCCGGACGGGGACTGGGCCCCCCGCCAGCAAAGGCACCGGGGAGCGTGTGAACGACCCATCACCGAGGTCACTGGGCTCTACAGGCGTCTACGGGGCTGGTTCTCCCTCGCCCGGCGTCTCAGACGTACACAGGGCAGAGCGGGCGTCAGACGTTACCACAGCTCTGTCTGTGATCCCCCCACCTGGTATAAACAACTGGGCAACGGCCAGCCAGACCCCCGGCTCCCCACTGATCCCCGCGATGGGCCCTGGATCTCTCAGGCAGAGCAGAGAGAACTCTGCAGCCAGCCTCTCTGCAGAACTGCGACCAGCAACGGTTAAGCCCTGCTCCGCGCTGAATCCCCCCGGGGGCTGCCTTCCGCTTTTAGCTCTGGATTGTTTCGTGCGCTTTCCCACGCGGCCTCAGCCAGCGGCCACGGGCCGAGCTGCCGGCTCCGAGGCTGTTGCCCTAGTTCGGTTTCCTCCTGGCTGCCGTTGCAGCCTGGAAACTGGATCCGCACTGGGCGAAACCCCCGCCCAGTGAAAAGGAACAACTGGGAACCGTGTGCCATGACGGGGTCTTTTCGGAGTGAAGTCAACCGCCAGGGAAGTGTGGAGAGAGCGGCGCAGAGAGGAAGGCAATTGCATGGTTGCAAACCCTAGAGAGAGTAGGGTGACCAGATATCCCGATTTTATAGGGACAGCCCTGGTTTTGGGGTCTTTTTCTTATAAGTCCCATCCCCTGCGCTCAAGGCAGAATTAAGCTAAGCACTGTTACACAGAGTGAGAAACCCAGCAGCTCTGGCAGTCTCTAGTGATCGTACTTCCATCACCCTATTAGTGAGTTATATGAGCCCCTTCAGTCTATTTACCCCTGTGAGGGCAGTGCTATTGTCAAAACAAATGAGGACCTGAGAGGCTAAGTGATTTGCCCAAGGTCACACAGTCTGTGGCAGAGAAGGGATGTGCCCCTGCCCCCGGTCTCCCAAGTCCTAACCACTGGCCAGCGCCTCTGTCCTCTCCTCTCCCACCTCATGAGATTGTTCCCAGGCCGGAGCCCCCTAGGAGCCAAGGAGGCCCTACCCCTGCCCGATTTTTCACATTTGCTCTCTGCTCGCCCTAACACAGAGCTACACCTCCACGACTAACTGGTAATTGCCTTCACCTTTAATGCAGAGGCACTGCCCACAGAGCCTACAGATCCCAGCATGCAATGCTCCACGCAGAAGGCCCTCCAGAGCAAGTTGGAGCATTGCATGCTGGGACTCGTAGTCTCCACAGGCTGCACCTCTATACCAAGTGTAATTGCAGCTGCGACTTGTTCCATTACATTGCTCGTCTGCAGCCCCTCTTAATCCATTCAGTAATTCAACTCGTGAGGGTCAGTCGGTATCATTAATCCCATTTTACAGATAGGTAAACTGAGGCAAGCGCGTTGGCCATAGTCAAGATCGTGCAGGAACAAAACCCAGGAGTCCCCACCGCCGTGCACCATGTCTTGTCAGTTACACACCTGTGCAAAGTGCCACAAGCGAGTGACCTGGGGGCATTTCCCACCCTCTTTGCATGGGTGTGAAGCCTGACACTGAGGCCGGCAGTGGAGAAGCAGGCCTAGTGTTTCCCTGCTCTGATCACTAGGCCACACTCCCTTCCCTCTCGTTTTGAATTTGCTTTGCACTGGTGTAAATCCCGTGCGAGGCACGTGCAATGGTGAATCGTGTACTAGGTGTGACGCTCCGGCTCTTGACAAGCTCCCCCACCAAGGTATCCCAGCAGGCCACACTCACCAGCACTCTCCCCGAGGGCTCTCTCTGGCTAGCGATGGTCACCCCCAGCCACATGTCCTCAACAATGTTCTTCCGGGGTTCACCTGGACACATGGAGCAGAGGAGACGGTGATGCAAGAGCAGTGACCACACGAGAATGCGTAGCCACCCTCCGCCCGCCGTCACCCGCCCCCCCCCATGCACGTGCCCTCGAATAACATGACCGGGGCATGGATCCCTCCAGCAAAACACCCTCCCAGGCAGGGCTGGAGTCCCCCGCCCTCTCCACAGGTCACCACCAGGGCTGAACTCCCCTCTCCCTGAAATCGCCGGGACAGTGCATGGGGGAAGCCCAGGCCTGGGAAAACATGAGCCTACCCAGAAGAACATGCTCCCATGGGGCAGGGCTGGGGGAGCCCTGACAGAGCACTGGGGTGGAGAAGGGGGTTGTTCTCCCCTCCCTTTTGGAAGCCCTACCCCGGACAGCCTGTTATCAGCTCTTAAATGGTTAACAGGACCCCGCCCCTCTCCTGTGGCTCCCCTGTCTGCCAGCGGACAGAGGCCAGAACTGGGACAGGACCCCAGAGGGAGATCACCCCCCTCAAGACGGGTGGTATTTAACCCCCACCTCCCGAGTTGCTAAGCTGGCTGGGGGCGGCCTGCCCTGGGTAGGGAGGAGGGGGCTGAGAGGCGCTCGCGTACTCTTCTCCTGGATGTCCACCCGCTCGCAGTCGTCCGTGGAGACACTCAGGGGGCAGGCGTACACGGCCCCCGTTCGCGTGGCGTTCTCCGTCCCAGCCGCCACCTCCTGGGGCGCGCCGGCCAGCAACCTGCCAAAGACACAAGGCGGCAAAGCAGCTCAGGGGCCTGGGACTCTGCTCGGCATTTACGGCCCTGATCCCGGTACTTTGTGCCTTCCCTGGAGCGGCCTCCCCCGACCCCCCCGGGGATCTCACAGTGCTTTGCAAGCATTAAATCCTTCGTTGCAACCCACACGCGCACAGGCAGCGAAAAGAGAACAGACTTCGCTCAGCAGCAAAATGCAGCCACCTCTGGGGTGGAACATGGCCGCTCTTTAACAGCACACAACAATGCAGCAGAATGGGCAAGAAGCTTGCAGGAGGCCTCGGACCCCTGTTGTTATTGTTACGGTAGCACCTGAGGGCCCTCACTGAGGCAGCATTGGCACGTCCAAACACCTAACTAGAGACAGGCGTGCAGAGAATGGGGCTGCTCACCATCGGGGGAGCCGTCGGTCCAGAGACTGCAGCAGGCAGACTAGAGTCTGCACGCAGGCCCCACGGCAATCCACGCCAAAGCCCGCACTGGCCTTCCGCCCAGGGACCTGCGCCCCAGGAGATATTCCTGAATGCAGCCTGCAGAGGGGGAAGGGCAGCCGGAGCCGCAACGGGCCAACCGGCCTGTTCTGCCCCTTGAAACAACGCCCCAGGGTCAGCAGGGCAGTCTCCTGTCAACAGCTCATCTCTGTGTCAGTCAGACCGTCTGTTACTGCATGCTCGTCACCCGAGCCCCACTGTCAGGCGGACTGCCCGTCATCGAGGACTCGTCCCCCGAATCCCATTGCTCCAGTGTCAGACTGTCCATCACCCATGGCTGGTCCCCCGAATCCCATTGCTTTAGCGTCAGTCGGGCTGTCGGTCATTAAGGGCTCATTCCCTGAACCCCATTGCCCCAGGGTCAGTCGGACTGTCTGTCATCGAGGGCCGAGATTACTAAAACACTCTAGATCCGTTTACATAATTTCACTCGTTCCCTGTTTCGGCGGGAGCAGCAGCGGGAAGCTATATTGCCATGGATACATATTATTTACGTGTGTGTCTCGTGGCAGGGGGTGTGTGCCAAAGAGCCCATTTCAATATTCATTCACTGCAGCTGAACTTCTCCCTTCTCGCTGGCTGCGTGTCTGGCCTGCAGCCACTTAGGGAAGAGTCAGCCGGGTCACACCTGACAACACTACAGCCAGCCCCTTGTCACCTCCCCAAGATGTCTTCATGCAGGACCAGGAGCTACGCCCCAGAACGCCAACCTTGCTCGCACCATCCTCCTCCTCAAGGAATGGATGGGGACAAAAATCTATTGGATGATTTAATTGGGGATTGGTCCTGCTTTGAGCAGAGGGGTTGGGCTAGACTATCTCCTGAGGTCCCTTCCAACTCTGATCTTCTATGAAGGCGTGAGCGCCACAGAGTAGGCAGCTGTGGGGTCAGCTGCCTCATATGAAGGTCTCATCCTGACCTCTAACAGATCACCTGAAACCCCCAACCCTCATGGTAAAGATCTCTACCAAACCTTCTGTTGTGGGCCATCCCAGGAGATGGGCAGGTTAGGGGCTGATTTTACAGTCACTTCTGGGGAGGCAGAATTCCACGTTAAACAGCAAATCACTGCCTAAGTGTTTAGGGGCCAGGGCAGGGTGAGACCGCACTGCAGTGAAATTTATGGACCCCCCCCAACCCCAGAACTATTCAGCCATTTCAGCTGCAGCTTTATTTACATTCTTGCACAGAAGCAGACTCCTCCTACAGCTCGGTTCTCTGGAGGTTCCAGCAACGTTCCACCAACGTGGAGGAAGGTGGGAAGACCACCCAGGCTGGTGATCAAAAGCCTCTGCAAAGAACCCCAGGCGGGGTTTGGCTTTTGCAGAATCTCACTCTGGGTTTGCAAGCCCAAAACCCCGTGGGGATAAAATTTGACTCCCATCTTCTCCGGTCCAGCCAAGACTAAGGGAATTTCTCTGTGCAGCTAACTCCGTATCGGTAGGATCTGAGCATCTCCCAAATCCCAATGGATCCACCCTCACAGCCCCCTCTGCAGGGGAGGGAAATATCACTAGACTGGCACAGCAATGGGGAAACCGAGGCACAGAGCAATGCAGTGACTTGCCTTCGGTCTCACCAGGAGTCTGTGGCACAAGCTGGAGTAGAACCCATGTCTGCTCTGCAAACGGGGACAGACTCCTCTTCTGGTTGCAAACTCCAGTTGACAGGGAGTAAGGTCTGTGGGAACACAGCAGTGCCCCTTGCCCTGGGAGTAGCAGACAAGGGGTCTCCAGCCAGCACGGTTGGAAGTCGAGACGCCATTGTATTTAAACGTATGCTCTGTGCCCATTACTGTAGCACCTGGGCACCTAACACCAGTTAGGACCAAAGAGCAGGAGCCCACAAGCAGCCCAACAAGCCACTATTGACTCCTTGGTGTCAGGGACCCCATTCACACACCCTGGTCAACCCACAACCAGTAAAACAAGAGCTGTACCTCATTCTACGCTGAGCCAAACTAGAGACAGGCGGAGAGAGAGCTACTGGGGGGACACAAGAGAGGAACAGGTTTCCTACTGAGATGCAGAGTCAAGGGGGCTAGGAGATACGGGGGCAGCCGGAGCTGCGGCGAAGGGTCTCAGACCCACCCTGCTGAAGGAACGGGAAAGGAGCCAGAGAGATGAAATGACTGTTCCAAGGTCCCACAGGGAGGCTGCGGCAGAGCCTGGAACAGACCCCCTGACATCTGCGGGATAAATTTAAACCTTCCCAGAGCACAGGACGGCGAAGGTGGAAAGCGGCCAAGACAAGCTGGACTCTGCACCGGAGCAGCCGGGGGGGGGGGGGGGGGAGCAGGGCTCTGAGTCAGAGCTGGCCGCCTGTGATGGAAGAGGTGAGATCTTCTCCCACTCCCGCACCTGCCGTTCCCTTTCCGGCGCGAGTCCCGGCACGTCCACAGCGCGCACCGGGCCGCGGCCTCGCTGGAAGGCGCGGGCAGATAGCAGCGGCCTGCTTATCGGGTGACTCAGGTGCCCGCGGCTCAGGAGGGGAAATACTTTCCTGACAAGTCACTCCACTTCCAGCTTCACACACACAGGATGCCAGGGTCAGAGGGGAGTGAGTCAGCTTCCCTGTGCCAGGGCCTCGTGCCAGCCAGAAGTGCACAGGCAAGGGGCAACCGAGTCTTTTCAGATCAGCAGAACAGAGCCATTTAAGGAAGGTGTCCGGCCGCCAGATGCAGGGGAAATTGACCATCCTGGGGGAGTGGCCAGTTCTGAGTCCATAATGAATCTGTCCCAACATGCACCAGGGCAGGAGCTCCGAGATCGGATCTTGCGTTATTTTCCCCAAGCTGGGTACTTGAGCGCAATATTTACGCCTGGGAAGGGACTGCCAGGGTGCTGAGATGGCCTCCCCGTGAAAGCGGGGTACCCTGGGAGGGATTCGGGACGGGCTTGGACCACCCACCCCTGCCAAAAGGGGATTTCAGGTCCTGAACTCAACTTCGCCAGCTCAGGAAGAGCAGGGCGATTCCGAACCAACGGCCACGAGGCCGGCTTGCGATGCATCTGTCTCTGGCAGGGAACACGGCGCCTGCCACCGGACAGCAGCAGGCAGGCACGGTTCTCCCCAGAGATCGGCCCCCCTGGCAGGACAAGTCCATATGCCCGATGCTCTTGGCAATGACAGGAACCACGCTGCCGTTCAGGGCCAGGATCTCTAGCCCCGGCTACAAAGGGTTAAACGACCCCTCGCTGTCCCCCAGCCGATTCACGTCCACATGCCAGCCGGCCCCGGGCGGCTCGTTCCTGCCGCTCCGCACAGCCTGGGCGGCTGCCCGGTGCCATCGCATGCCCGGGAGCCTTGCCTGCTAGTTGGGCACAAACAGCAGCGGAGAGCACCGAGGCGCCCAGGTTTGGGAGCAAGACAAGTCAGCGTGTGTCAGAGACCCTTCGAGGGACTGGCTGGGGCCAGGGTGGGCAGGGAGAGGGCGCCGGCGCCGAGAGAGGGAAAACATGGCAGGGGACTCCAAACCAGGGGAGTGGCCCCTGGAACCCCTCTTCCCACATGGCAGTCGCTACCAATGCAGGCTGGCTGTTCCCATCGGACGGCTCTTGGGTGAGAGGAGTTTGTGGGTTCTCAGTCCAACCCATGCTGGGCAAGTGTCCACGTGAAACCACCCCCCCTGCCACTGACGCCAGGATTAATGGTTCCCGGGGAGTCCGGCTAAGGGGAAGAGGGCTGAATGGGCCGGGAAACTGAGCCCATCCCACCCCATCTTGCTCCTGCGGGTCCGAGTGAGATATGCTGGTGAAAGAAGTGCTGAGGACAGATTTCCCCGGGCTGAGAAACCACTCAGGGGCAAAAGGCGAACAGCTGCAGAGAACAGCTATTAGGGCCACGAGAACCTGCCTGAGGAGAGGAGACTTAAGGAGTTTGGCTTGTTTGGCACCACACCACACACGCTGAGCGGGATCTGCTCGCTCCCTATAAATACATCAGAGGGATAAACACCAGGCAGGGAGAGGAGTTATTTCAGTTACAGACCATGGCTGGCACAAGAACAATTGGATACAAACTGGCCATCAATAAGTTTAGGCTTAAAACGAGACCGAGGTTTCTGAACATCAGAGGAGTGAAGTTCTGGAACAGCCTTTCACGCGGAGCGGGAGGAAAAAAACCCAGCTTGTTTCAAGACGGAGCTTAATAAGTTTCTGGAGGGATGGCGTGGTGAAGATAAGTGCAATGGTCTACGGCCCATCCAACCTGCTAGCAGCCAATGTGCCGCCAGTGGAGAGACTAGACAGGGAGGCTTCGGAGTTACTACCGTGAATTTTTTCCCGGGGGTCTGGCTGGTGGGTCTCGCCCACATGCTCAGGGTCTAACGGATCACCATATTTCAGATCAGGAAGGAATTTCCCCTCCGGGGCAGATCGGCAGAGAGCCTGGGGAGGTTTCACCTTCCTCTGCGGCGTGGGGCCTGGCTCAGCGGCTGGTTTGAACTAGAGTACACGGCGGATTCTCTGTAACGGGAAGCCTTTCGGTCAAGATTCGAGGTCAATAACTCAGCCTATTGCAGGAGCCGGGGCGCTGAGGTTCTGCGGCGAGCCGGGGTCAGACTAGAAGATCACGGTGCCCCCTGCGGGCCTTCAAGTCTTTGAGTGGTCTGGGTTTGCGCCCCAGGGCGGCATCCGCAGTGAACCTAACACCACCAGCCCCAGGGTCCTTGGGGCATGGAGCACAGGGGGGAGACCTGGAAGGAGCTCCCGCGAGGAAGCCCCCGCTCAGAGCCGTGAGCAGCCTGGGAGCCAGCTCTGTGATGTTGACGCAGGGAGGGGCCCTGCGGGTAAGGGGTTTCTGGCATGCCCAGGAAGGAAGCCCTGACTGCTGGACGGTGCGGGGGGGAGGGGAGACAGATGCCAGCGCTGATTCCAACACCTGCAGCAGCCGAGCGGGCGGCCGGGGCTTGGCCCCTCTCAAGGGATCCGGGGAACCTCCCGGGGGGAGGCATCGCCGAAGGCTTCCGCCCAAACCCCGCAGAGAAATCAGGCTCCCCTGCCCTGCCCTGCCCTGCCCAGCGGCTCAGCCCAGACCAGCTGGGCCCAGAAGTGCCCCCCTCTTTTTCTACCTATCAACACCCCCCTCGATCCCCGAGAGCCTGAGACAGATTCCCAGGTACCCTCGGCCTCCTTCTGGTGCAGTCCCGTGCGAGGCTTCGCCCATGGGCCCCCTGCACCTCCCGGGAGGGGGAAGGCAGGCGGCAGTCTGGGAACAGCAGGCCAGGGGGACTGGCTCTGCTAAAGGACAGGTGGCCTGGTGCAGGGCAAGCCAGACCAAGCAACCAGGAGATGCCAGGGCCAAAGTACCTGGGCCCGGTGCCCACACAGAACCGGGGGAACCCATCCCCCTACCAGCTGCCCTCCAGAGCGGGAGAAGTGAGTTGAGGGGGAAGCAGGGGGGCCCCTCTTGGGCAGCAAGAAGAAAACCCGGCTCCAAGGCAGCTGCTCGGCGGAGCTGCCTGGTGCCAGCTACGCCAAGAGCGAGCAGTTCAAATAAAGCCCTGGAGCCGGGCCAAGCCCTTGGCACAGAGAGGGGAGCCAGGCTGCAGCCTCATTAGTTAATAGCACATCTGCTTGACACACGCCCCTCCTCTGTGGGAGTGAAATTGCTATTATCCCCATTTTACAGAAGGGGAAACAGAGGCGCAGAGAGGGGAAAGGACTCACCCAAGGTTGTACAACCAGTGAGTGGCGGAGCTGGGACTAGAACCCAGGGTCCTGGAGTCCCCCGCTCTAACCACTAGACAGCAGCCCCTCCCAGAGTCAAAAGCAGAACCCAAGAGTCCGAGCTGCTAGTCACCTGCTCTAACCACTAGCCCCCAGGCCGGAGCATCGAGGACACGAACATCATCACCTCAAGCAGAAACAGGGTGTTTGTCAGAAAGCGCCGCAGGGCTTAGAGAGCAGAGGCCATGATGTCAGAGAGGATGGGCGCCCTCCACACAGGAACCTGCGGGCACATGCCTGGCAGGACAAGATAAAGCAAATCCCTTCCTCCAAGAGCGCATCCACCCGCACCCGGCAAAGGCCAAGAACAACTCCCAACAGGGAGCGGGGGCGTGCACATCTCCCAGGCAGTGGAGAGACCAAAGGAGGAGGTGTAGGATCCGGAAGCAGGGAGGGACACAGGAAGCAGAGACCGGGGGGCTCTTCAGAGCAGGGACTAGACCCCCTAGCAAAGTGGAGTGGAGAGAGAATGCCAATGAAGCCCAAATGCGCGTGGATTGCTTCCCGCCCCCAAGAGGAGGAGGCGAGGGTGGAGTTGTGGGATGAGGTGAGCTGCAGAAATAGGAATTAAACCAACCCTCAAACAGAAAACGAGAGAAGAGGGAAGGACGGTCCAGTGGTTAGAGCACTCGCCTGGGACTCAGGAGGCCTGGCGTCAATTCCCTGCTCTGCCACAGACACCCAGTTTGACCTTAGGCAAGTTACTTAGTCTCTCTGTTCTCAACTCCCATTTGTGAAATGAGCGGGGGGGATCCCAGCTTTGCCCTCCCCCACAGGGGCTGGGGAGGAAATAGATGAAAGCTGGATGGTTTGAGGGAGGCCCTAAAAACATCTCCGAATAGGGGGACCAGATGTCCCAATTTTATAGGGACAGCCCCGATCTTTGGGGCTGTGTCTTATACAGGTGCCTGTTACCCCTGGATCCCCTGTCCAGATTTTTCACTTGCTGTCTGGTCACCCTATCTCCCCACAGAGGAAGACAAAACTGAATATACGTGGATCCCCTCCCAGCCCCAAGAGTAGGGGGCCAGGGTGGGGCTGGGGACGTCCATCCGTGGAGCAAGGCAGAGGTCACCTAGGCGGCCGGGTGATCGGAGACGGCCGACTGCTACGGACCCCTTGTTTCCATGGGCTCCTCGCTCTGGCTTCAGCCATCTCTGGCGTTGGCTCCTTGGGAGAGGGGCTGGCTTTTTGTACAGCGCCGAGCACAGCGGGCGCCTGGCCCGAAAGGTCGCAGAGAACAAATTCTTCTCTCCCCCTAGCCTTGCAGAAGGAGGGGAGGCTAGTGAGGAGGAATCTCCAGGCTGCACAATAGCAGGGACTGAGTTCCCCCCCACACTGCAAGTGGGTGGTCCAGGCTCGGCGGGGGGGGGGGAGAGAATCTAGCATTAAAGCCCTGTGAAGAGCACGCATTCCTCCCTGCTGCAGGGCTATCACTCACTCCTCTCCCCACGATAAACACATCCCCCGGCCCGCCGGCTGTGCGGGAGAAACGGGCTGATCCTTGCCACCGCCGCCCGGCCTCCAGGAGAGACAAATAGCCCCTGGCCGCTCCGAGGCCAGCTTCCCTTCCCGCAGGGCCACTAGCCGCCGCAGGACAAGGGGCTGAGGCCTGTATGGCAGAGGCTGGGTCCAAATCCCCAGCGTTGGGAGGAAGGGGAGGTTTGCCCAGCCAAACTAGTAACCCGCACAGAGCGCTTTGGGGGATGCAGATGATAAGCCCCAAGTTAGGAGAGCGCCCCCCCCCCGCCCCCGTCAACCTCTGGGGCCCGAGTTCAGAGTCTGGGGTTCCGTTTGATTTGTTCCAAGCCGAAGACGACGAGTCAGGAGCGCTGGGTTCTGTCCCCGGCTCTGGGAGGGGAGCCGGGTCTAGTGGTTAGAGCAGTAGGAACCGAGCCAGGACGCCTGGGTTCTGTTCCTGGCTCTGGGCAGGGCGGTGACGTGCGGGACCAGTTGAAGAGTTTGGACCCAGATCCAATCATTCCAAAAAGCCTCCGATATTAGGGGCGGGGAGGGGGAGGAAAGTGTGTTTTGCTTAGTTCCCCCCGGATGCCGGCCCCGGATACCTGCGCCCCAGGAATGAACAGCCCCGCTAAAGCATGCAAGATTCCTGCAGGAGCTGCTTTCCCAGGGGGGCGCGACGCGGCCGGGAATCCTGCCAGTGCTGAGGGGCGCAGGGCAGACCGAGCTGGTGGCTTTGTCAGGGTAAACACAGATCCCCCAGGCGGGGGACAACCCCCCAGGAGGAAGGCGCCCCTCCCTGCAGACGGATTTGCAGCTCCGTGGAGCGGGCGGGGGGGGAAAAAGGAGGACGGCCCACACCCTGGAGCAGGCAGGAATGCAAGAGGTCACCCCCCCCCCCCCGCCGCTCCCTGCCCTGGATCCAGTGTTGGCTCCCCCACAGGCCCTGGCTGGGGGAGGGGAGCAAGGTGGGGAGGGGATGCAGGCAAACAGGCCCCCACCTGGCCCCAGCCCATGGAATTCTCTCCCCTCTCTGGCAGGCCGGCACACGCTTCAACCGCTGACTTTCCCCATCGCTCCCGGCTATAAAAATCCCAAATCCCTGAGAGCATCGGGCACGTGGGCATGGGAGCAGCCAGAGGGGCATGGATCGTGCCGGCCCCGCTCCCGCAGAAGGACTGGAGGCACGGCTCCCCGCGGTCAGGTGGTTGTCACGCCCCGGGCTCTCAGCAGAGCAAGCCGCCTCCACCCCAGGGACCAAGCACTCCCTGCTAAGACCTTAGCATTGCCCTCCAAGAGCACCTTCCGTCCCAGTGCGCTTTACAAACAGCAATCCCGCCACCAAAATGCAGCCACCTCTGGGGTGGAATGTGGCAGCTTCTTTAGCCAGCACACAGCACAATATTTGGGGCCAGTGCTGTATCCACTCAGAATGACTGGGGAGGGTGGCGGGGGAAGAGAGGGGGAATAAAAGAAGGTAGGAGGCAAACGACTCAGCTGGGATTGGGCCTGGACACTCTGATCTGTGCTTTAACTTGTCCTGCTCTCTCTCCCCTTATCTCCAGTTCCTCTGGGATGCTAGCCCAGCATCTTCCAAACTGGCAAGAGCCCACAGCCTGGGGGAAGAGGAAGCGGGGATCATGTACCATGCAGCTTTCACCCCCACACACCCCCACACGCACAACCCAGAGTAAAAGCGCGGCCCCTGGCGTCCTGCGCAGACCGGCGCGGGGAAGCGCCTCGCACGGCCTCGGCTCCGTGCAAGCGCGCCGGCGGGCTGAGTGCACAATGAGGCGGGGGGGAGGCCCCCCACGAATCCCAGCCACCCCCAGGCAAAAGGCCCCGACGCCCCTGCCCTAGCGGCCGTCTGGGCTATTTTCAGTCCCCATTCCAAGAGGCCTCCAGCGACTCTGGACTCTGCCCCCCAAGCCCTGCCGCCCTGGGTCCAGGTGACGACACGGGGGCAGGGCAGGAACAGGCGGCAGCCCCAGGCCGAGCCCCCTTGATCTTTAGCGCCTGCCCATCCAACAGCGCTCGGCTCCCGGGCCGCGACTGACCTGACCGCGCAGGGCAAGGAGCCAGAGGGGTTGGGCCGCTCCATGGATCCCCGAGGGGCAGGCTGGAGAGCCAGGTTCCCACACAGCAACTGCTTTGGAAGCTCCCCGGCTGCCAGACTCTAGAACAGCAGCTCATCCATCACGCGGGAGAGTCTCACTCGCCAGCGAGTGGGAGGAAGCGTGAGAGACAGGAGAGGGAAAAAACGCGGTTATCTAAAAGGAAAGCCACAGGCCCTACATCAGCGTGGAGAGAGACTTCCCCCACATTTGGCATGGGATCAGATCCAGGGGTCTTGACCGGGGCCCAGCCCCTGGTCAGGATCGGGGCCGTGCTGAGAGAAGACGCCCGGGGTCCCCGCCCCACTGTGAAACCGACCCAAAACCTCACGCGCGCGCGTTTCCCTCGCGTTTGGGAATGGCGCCAATTTACAAGCCGCCTCTGTTCTTCCCGATCCATCCTGCCCCCCCCCCCAATCCCCAGCCCAAAGCTGCTTCGCGGGACCCACCCAGAATCCCGCGCGATTCACCCTGCGTTCGGGTTCGTCTTCTCGGCTTAGCGTCTGCCCGTCCGTCACTCTCCAAGGGCTAGTCGGCACTTAAAACGCTCCAGCAGACCCCTTCCTTCAGCGCGGGAAAGTTCCTGGAGGAGGGGTCCATCAGGGGCTATTAGCCAGCGTGGGCAGGGATGCAACCCCATACTCCAAGTGCCCCTGTAGCTGGGAGTGGGCGGCAGGGGATGGATCACTGGATGATTCCCCGTTCTTTTCAGTCCCTCTGAAGCACGGGGCATTGGCCCCTGTGGGACGACAGGACACTGGGCTGGATGTCTGACCCAGACTGGCCATTCCTATGTTCTAACCTAGCCATGTCCACACAGGGACTTAGGCTGGCTCAACTACACCCTCAGGGCTGTGGATTGTTCTCATTCTCTAGTGTAAACCAGGCCTTAGTCTCACCATCCGCCTGCATGAGGACTCTGTAGCTATCACCCTTCCAGTCCCCGTTATCCCAGCACCCTGAGAGTCCAGGGCCACTTTACCCGTGGAGTTGGCATTTTAGCACCTCAATTCTTGTTCCTCCCTTACCTGCTGTCCAGACAGTAAATCCAGACCAACCCCCTCATCCCCAACACACCCTTTCTCCCTCCTCCCTGCACGCTGTGGCAGCCCCACCCCCGGACGGCAGAGTTTGACTTGGGGCCTTTTACCATCAATCCCGTTAAAGAAACGAATGGATCCAGGCTCCTCTAAAGGAAAAGCACCTTCCGCGAAGCTCACAATCCCTCGTCAGGATCCCAGAGCGACGCTAAAGAGAGTGAATCAGTTTATGGGCTCGGTAATTACGGGAAAGGACGCCATTACTGCCCCGCCAGCGAGCCAGGAGACGGCTGGAAGGCAGGCGATGGGCAGCTTTTTAAGCACCTAGTGGTTTTCAGAAGGGCTCCAGCCCAAGACGAGATGGGAGGGGACAGAGGGAGAAACGGCAGCTAATGACTGACAGCCGCATGAACTCTGGCTATTTGCAAAAGGCTCGAAAAAGCATTTCCTGAATTAGCAAAATTCTCCGTGGGGGTTGGGGGGGGGCGCATGGTTCCGGGGAAATTAAACAATTGCTGCTACTCCAGATACAAAAAAGAGCCTCGCTGTGACGACCAGACGCTGTTCTGGTGCCCGTGCTCACTTCTAGGATTTATATTATAGTACCCAGCGGACAGCGGGGCCCCAGCCTGCCCGGTGCCATACAGAGCCGGAGAAAGAGAGGGCCCTGAAGATCGTACAGTCTGGTGGCTTCCACTTCTGGGGCTCTGTTCTGAGACACCTTATGGTCGAGGCACAGAGAGGACAAATGGGTTGGACTAAGAGCTTAGCTATTGGACTGGAGCAGAGAACTCCACAGCTACTATTAAATTGGGTGTCAATCCTCATGCTCCAGGGCATGGAGTCAGGCAGGAATTCCCTCCCCCCCTCCAATGCTCCCACTGGCTGTTGTTCCTGGCCAATGGGAGCTGTGGGGGCAGCGCTTGGGGGGGGGGGCAGCGCGGAGAGCCCCCTGGCTGCCCCTATGCGTAGGAGCCAGAGGGCGGGGACATGCTGTTATTTCTGGGAGCCGCATGGAGCCATGGCACGCACAGAGTGGGGCCAGCCCCTGGCCCCACTCCCGGCTGGAGATCGAGGGCCGGATTAAAATGTCTGATGGGCTGGACGCAGCCCCCAGGCCATAGTTTGCCCACCCCAGAGCTAGCATCTTCTTCACGGCTGGAGACTTCAGCTGCTCAGCGCCTCTGAAAATCCAGCCCTTCCACGTCTCAGACCGGGCGCCCAGGAGTGGAAGCAACCAGACTTGGTGAACACGTTGGAAAACACAGGCCAAAGGGAGTGACCTAGGGTCACCCAGCGGCTCGGCGGCACGGTTAGAAAGAGAACCGAGGAGTTCTGGATGCCGGCCCAGCGCTTTAACCACAAGACCACTTACAAACCGAAGGCCCAGCAATGGGCAGCTGAACTGATCAAAGGAGAGCCTGAAAAGGTGACGGGAAACATTTTCCAGAGCACCTGAAGTGACTTAGGCCCTTGGGGAACAAACATTTAATAATGGGTGCTGCTCTCCAGCAGAGAAAGGCACCACACACCAGGGGCTGGAAGCTGAAGCTAGACACATTCAGACTGGGAATAAGGCATAAATTCTTAAGTGAGAGCAATTAGCCACTGGAACAACCTACCAAGGGTCGGCCATGGCAGAGTCTCCATCACTGACAGTGTTTAAACCCAGATTGGATGTTTTTCCTCAAAGATCTGCTGTGGGAATTATTTTGGGAAGTTCTCTGACTTGTCCCCTACAGCAGATCAGCCGATGATCATAATGGTCCATCCTGGTCTTGGAATCCATGAAAATCCCTTTCAAACGTGGGCTTATGGCTGCACTCACACGGTCACTGAAAAATCAGGCTCCTAAACCCCAATGTCACTTTTAAAATGAGCTCCCACTTTACTCAGGTGCTTTGGAAAATGTTCCCCTGAAAGCTATTTATTGTGGGAACAGATGAAACATGGCAGCAGTGCTGAAAATAATGATCGGTGCAGATAACGCCTGTCAATTCTACTTTCCCTCTTCCCCAACGAAAGGAAAAGAGGACAGCAGATGAAATTAAAAAGATAAAATGCAAGTAGATGAAAGCACATCTTAGTGCAGGCCCCAATCCAGCAAGCCACTTAAAACACAGGCAAAACGTTAAGTAACGTGAGTTGTCTCGCTGACATGAACTGAGCTAAGAAGCATACATGTGTTTAAGTGTTTTACTGGACCAGAGCCATAATCCTCATGCTTCAAGGCAAAAGCTGGCTGCAAACTGACAGGGGTCAGGAAGAAACTCCCCCTATGCCCAGCTTGTTCCATAATTATCCATTCTACTGCTTCATCCTCTGAAGCAGCAGGTGCCAACCATGGTCAGAGACAGGCTATTGGACTAGTCTGATCTGTCATGGTGACTGTACGTTCCTGCTATGCACGTGATGAGCTGACTTCGTTCAGACAGCCAGGGCTCCCTCCCCACGGAGCCATCCTCTCCCATCTTTGTCACACTGCCCCCCTGGCAGCCTAGCATCAAGAGCAGCAGGAATCCAAGCCAGGATTCCTGGAGACCCTCTGTGGTGCCACTGGGCAGGGCAGGCTGGGAGCCAGAGAGACCCACAGGAGAGGACCCGGGTGGTCAGTTCTCTTCTTCGAATAAAGGGGGAAGCGCGTTCATCTCAGACAACCGGCGCGTCTGGAGCGTGGTTAGCACCGGATGCTTCACAGCAAAGCAGCCTGCACTCACAAACCCACAGACACCTCTCCAATCTTGCAGTGCAGCAGACGGGGGACGAACGGCCCCCCATGTCCTTCAGCCCACAGCGCGCTCAGTCTTGTTATCCCAAAGCTAACACAGGTGAGGCAGAAAAGCTTAGCCCCAGGGTCAGGCTTGCAAAAGCAGCCGTTGCCCTTCGGACTTTTCCTTGATACCTTTCTCTGGAGAGCCCCAGTTACACCACCCCCGTGGGACCGTTGCTCCCGTGGGACCTCGCGGGAGCAGAACAGGGAGAAGGTTCCGGCGTCCCCCTTCCAAATCCTCACGCTGGGTGAGCCGCGTAAAGGGGACAGCTTCACAGCATCATTTTCTCTGCAGAACGGCCCGAGTCGCCAAGGTTTGGGTGGGGCTGAGGATTTGGGGTGCTGGAATCAAGGGCAGGATTGGGGGATAGAGGCAGAGAAGAACCTCATAAGAATCTGGATTTTAGCTCTGGACTCAAGCCCTATGGGCTTTTAGCTGTAGTCACCTGGCCTCCTTCACAGCCCTTAATGGATTTCTCCTCCCAGCACCCTGGGGAGGCAGGGCAGGGATCGGGTCCTGAGAGGCAAAGGCCCAGGACCACAACAGAGCAAGGTGACTAAAAACCTTTGAGGAGCTAGACCTCAGCAACCCACCCAGGGCCACCTCGGCAAGTCTGTGGCGGAGCAGGGAATTGAATCCACCTCTTGGGGACCCTAACCACTGGGCCACCCTTCCTTTCTAACCCCCCCTCTCCAGCGGGGGAGATCCCAGCAATCACCAGGCCTCCCCAAGACGTGTTGTTGAGCCAACGTTTCCCAGCGCAGAGCCCCCAGCCCGGGGAACTCCTCCTCCCTAGCAGCTGTTCTGGAGAGAGACAGAACCGTTTCACTCCCCCTTTAAAGAAAAAAATAAATCCAATCCCACACTTCATCAAGAGCCTTTCCAGCGAATCTCTGGAATGCACCATGGCTGCCTGTGGCCCATGCAGCTGTTAAAGCGAGAGAGCACCCGACCCTCCTCGCTTGGGGCGAGGCAGAGAGACCCTGCAGCTGGCTCCCCACTTCAAAAGCCGGGGTGGGGGGGGGACCTGACTCCTCGCTGCTCCGCATCTCCGGCAGGGATCCAGCATCCCGCCCCTGCCACGCTACGGAATCAGGGGAGCCCTTTCCGCCGGTGCCAATGGTCGCCTAAGGCCGCCGGGAGGGTTCGAGGGCGGAGGGGACCCGGGTCATCTAGCCCGAGTTCCTGTCTACCGCAGGCCTCCGGCACCCGCCCCCCAAACCCACCAACTGAAATTAGACCAACGTACCGCCGCGCGCGGGAGCCTAGACTAGTGTGTGCTCCAGGCAGAGATGAGGAAGGAGCGAGGGGCACCAGCGCCCGAGGCCCCCCGCAATGATGAAGTGAGTTACGCCCAGACACCCCGGCAGGTGACCCGCACCCACACACTGCAGAGGAAGGTGACCTCCCCTCCCCCAAAAGTGCAGATTGGGGGCTGGAACAGTTTGTACAGTGCAGGGGGGACAGAGCCATGGAACCAAACCGCAAGCCCTGTATCTAACAGAAACCGTTCCAAGCCAGGGGGTGCAAGACCACCCCCTGTTCCAGCACCCATGGGTGCAGGGCAATCAAGTTGCCACAACCGGACAAAAATACCCGCCGCTGGATTCTCCCTCGACTCACAGACTCTAAAGGAGCCAGGCCTGATTTCCAGAGGGGTGGGGAAGGGAATCAGGTCTTTGAGAGAGCTGGGGGGTCCAGAGCCGGTTAATCAAGAGAGAATCCACTGACTGAAAAGCTCTTTGGCGAGGGTTTAGCCGCTTCAGTCAAGAATCGCAGGAATGTTCAACAGGTCCCTGGGAATTTTCCTCCCCTCGCCACCAGCCTCTCGCCCATTCAGACCTCTCCAGAGGTGCCGGGGTTGGGTTTTTTTCAGGGTTCAAGGACCACAGAGGAAACCGTTCAAAAGCCATCTTCACCCTCCCTCTGCGGAGGGCTGAGGCAGGAACATGTTAAAGGCCCAGGGCTGCGCCCACGGCCGTCTGGGTGAAACGGGTACCGTGCCAAGCTTAGCCGGAGAGCTCTGATTCACCCCTTCAGGCCGGGAGGGTCTGGGGGCAGTTTGAACCTCAGCTCCTGGTCAGGGCCTTGTCCTAGCAAAGCCTTCAGGGGGGCAAAACTGAGAGTGTGTCCCATAAGACCACAGACAGAATCTGCAGCTGGTCTACAGGGATCCTTCCCCCACCCCGGAGCTAACCCTCCCCCCTCCCCAACTTCCCCCCCTGGCCCCAGCTAAGTAAGGCTGATCCTACAACCCTTACCCACGTGTGTAAACTTTACTCGCGACCACTCAGGGACTTCAAGGAGCCGTGAGTCAAGTTACACCCCCCTCCTTTTGCAGGACTGGGCCCTCAGGCAGCCCCCCAGGCTGGAGGAGGGGTGGGGTATAAATTGCAAATAAATAAATACAGTGGGGTGTTATTGCTCCAGTTACAACACTGCCCCCCCTCGCCCCCCACCCCCCCCAAACTCATCGGATCCCCCTTCATCATCCCCCCCCGCCCCCAAGCCAGCTCTGGGCTGCACCCACCCCTGCTCCAATGCAACCCCTCAGCAAGGAGGGGTTGAACCCCCCAACATCCTGCTTTTCCACTAAGCGCGGGGGATCCCCACGATCTAGGATCGGGGCCGGGGGGGATCCCCACGATCTAGGATCGGGGCCGGGGGGATCCCCACGATCTAGGATCGGGGCCGGGGGGGGGGGGGAGAGGTTCGCCGGCTCGGCACTCACAGGTATCGGTCCTGCCCGTCCGTCTGGTGGTGCAGGGCCACCGAGAAGCCGAAGAAGCCGCGCCGGGTCGCGCCCCGCTTCAGCACCACGAACCGGGCGTCCAGGTTGAAGGCGGCGGCGCCGCCCAGAGCTCCCCAGAGCAGCCACAACCGCAGCAGCCGGGGCGCCCAGCGGTGCCCGGGGCCAGCCCCGGGGCTGCGGCAAAGCGGAGAGTCCATGGCCGGGGGCCGGTCCCCGCGCGGGGGTGCAAGGTCCGCGGCAGCCGCCCGCAGGCTCCGGGCTCCCCGCTCCAGCCAAGCCCCGGCGCGGGGCGCACGAGCGATTCCCCGGGCTCCAGCCTGCGCGGGCGGCGCGGCGCGGCCCTTGTCTTCCGGGCGAGGAGTTTAATCCTTAAAGGGGCCGCGCGCTGGGGCTGGGCGGCTCGGTGCCCGAAGGGGGAGGGGCGCTGGTGCCTGGGGGGGGAAGGGGAGGGGAGGGGCTGTCCCCCCCCCACCATGCTCAGGGAGCTTTGCAGGCGGAGACAGGCTTTGGCCACGTTTAATGAAGTTGGGCCCAAGCTTTCAGCCCTGGGGGGGTCATTGCAAGCCCCTCCCACCACCTGCAGGGGCGCCTTGCCCGGGTGGCAAAGCCCCGCGGCCCCGGTGCCCACCCGCCTGGATCAGGCCCTCGGGCACCAGCCGGCCAACCCGCCTGGCCAGGGAAACGGAGGCCCGCCGGTGCGGTTCGTTCCACTCCGCCGCGGCCGGGTGTTGTGGCGGGTGGTGCAGAATGATTTCGACCCCGGGAGTTTTACCAGGCCCCGGCGACCTTGGGGTCGGCCCTGGCCACACCGAGGGCTCGGAATAAACCGAGCTCGGCGAACAAGCGAGTCACACGCCATTCCCAACAGCACCCACCCAAGTCTGGCTTAGCGGGATGGCCCCCGGGGCAGGAAGGGAGGGTTGGCACCATTCAGTCCTTGGCTTGGCGCAGGCCGCTGCGGGGTGAGTGGGCGAATCAGAGCCACATGTACCAGCGTTTGTGAGAAGGAGGCTGCTGTACTGAGGAATGAACTGAAACCCGCCAAGTCCCTCTCCCCTCCACCGTGGAACAGCCCTCAGATGGCATTAGTGTGACCAGATGTCCCGATTTTATAGAGACAGTCCCGATTTTGGGGGCCTTTTTTATATGGGCTCCTATTACCCCCCACCCTCTGTCCCCACATTTCACACTTGCTATCTGATTACCCTAGATGGCATTAAAAAAGTTAAAAAATGAACTAGGTTCCTGGAGGTCCATCAATGGCTATTAGCCAGGGTGGGCAGGGATGGTGTCCCCAGCCTCTGTTTCCCAGAAGCTGGAAATCCGCAACAGGGGATGGATCATCTGATGATTTCCTGTTCTGTTCATTCTCTCTGGGGCACCCAGCGCGGGCCACTGTCGGTTGACAGGACACTGCACTAGATGGACCTTTCATCTGACCCAGTGTGGCTGTTCTTATGTTAATAATGTTCCATCCATATTGACCTGGGGCTGAATTCAAACTGGCAATCTAACCAGGAAAGCCCCCAAGTTCATCTCCTACCCTGCTGAGCTGGGTGGGAAGCAGTTTTCCCATCCTGGGAAAAGTTTAAGATTTCAGAAAAAGTTTCCCATCCCGGCTCAAGATGAAAAGTCAAAAATCCCAAACACATTTTCAAACCAAAAAACTTTGGGGGGAGGAAGGAATTGGTTTGTGTCAATCAATGTTTCATTTAGATAATTTCAAAACATTTCATTTAGATTTGGACCCCTTTTTAAAAATTGTACTAAAATTAGCCTAAATGTCTAAGTATAAAAACATTTCAAAACAGAAAACCAAAATGTTTCATTCAGAAGATGTCTCCACGGGGAGTTTTGATGGTTTTTGTCTTTCAATTTCTTTTTTTTAGTTGAGAAACGTGTCAAAACCAACACAAAAAGTCTTGGTTCTCAGGAATCAAGTTTTTGGATGAAAAACATTTCATCAAACAATTCCCAACCTATTCTACAGCTTTGGCATTTTTGAAAATCTCCCTGGGCAGCTACCTGCAGCTAAGATCTTTGAAAATCAGGCCCTGAATTCCTTGACCAGTCTGCCAAGCAAAATCAAGATTGTCCCTATAAAATCGGGACATCTGGTCACCCTAGGCCACACTGCTCATTTTGTAATAATCCCCTATACATCTACAGTGCTGCATGGAAAGCTGATTAATAAATACTAAGTAAGGCAAATGAATGCAAAATTGCATACAAAAGTAGCACCTCGGTCAGCTGATTTTGGGAGACCATTAAGCGTGCAAAGTTAATTGCTCGAAAAAGCCAGGAACCACCAACACTAAAGTTACTCACATAACCTTAACTGCACCCCCTGGTGTGTAAGCATTATACGACAGTCTTTAGTTCAAGGACCAGTATCCAGGTGGGAGAGTGTGTAGTGAACGAAGCACAGAGGTGGAAATGGGGCCCCTCCTCGGCCCATCTGCCTAGGCCCCAAGGATGAGCACTGAACCCCAAGTTACCCCAAAAGTTTATTTAATAGAGGAGCAGCAGCTTCTTCTGCCCTTTATAGCCTTCCAATTCCTCAGCAGAGAGGGCAAACAGAGTTTGCACCGTGGGAAAGACACAGACAGAGAGTTCACCGTCTCGCACAGACCTCTTAGGTCTCACGGATTCCCATATGGTCACCGCAGGTGCCCAAACGGTCCAGCGTGGACCGAATAGAATGACATGCAAACGATTGTTTCTATTTGTGAAAAGTCATCGAAGGGGAATTTAATTTCCACGGAGGAGATTCTGTTGTACATGGCGGGTAGCAAGACAGCAATCACACTGCTCTTCTACCTCATTCACACCCCTGCCTCATTCAAAGCACCGGGGGAGCTGAAATCTAACAGTACGTCGTGTCATTAGAAACTTGCCCACACACAAGGGGCAGAGTTAAGGGTAAACAGGCAGCAGGTCCTGGCTTTCAAATGGTTCACTGTGTTGCTTTAGGGCATGAGTGTGTTTAACTTCAAGCCTTGCGGAAAGGCGGGGGAAATGTGTTTCGGGGTGTTTGCCTAGAGACTGTAACTGCACACTGTGATGGGAGGCATGTACTATGTTACCTCCAGTTCATTAGTATGCAGCATCCTTGAACATCCAGCATCCAGTACAATTGCATCACATCTGCTCTGCTCCAGACTAGCACCTGAGCAGAGGGCCTGGCTCTACTGAAGCGTGCAGTTTGATTGTACAAGTCGCTCCGTATTGTTTCAGTGACGGGGTAAAAGGGGAAGTCATGTTTAGTTTGTTGCCCCCCTCTTCTTCCTGCCCTCGCCCTGCGGCCTGTCTCTTGTACGCATTCGCGAACCACAACAGCAGCAGCTGCATGGAACGAGAGCCAGGAGGGTCTGGTGCTCACAAGAATCCTTCCTGGACCTTTGCCCTGGCTACTTCGTTCTCAGTCTCCCTCAAATCACATGGGCACAGCTGATGTGTCCTTAACAGTAAGCTAGGCCTGAAACAGAAACTGGGTAAGTTTGGAGCTGAACTTTGCAACTGAGGCCAATCTCTAATAACAGTAACACTGGCTATGGTGTATATGCTTCCACTGCCCTCCACTGGATGGAATCAGAACTGCTCAACTGTGTGTCATATGCCCCATATTGGTAGACATTAATGAAGATTCTCCTTCAGCTCCAGCGATTAGGGGCTCATGCTTTTGGAGCTACTTCCACTATAGCTCAGAATGTCGTGCAGCGAGACACGTCAAGTCCTAGATGACCAGGGCTTTGGCTCACTTCTCTAGTCCATTTCATCCAAGGATTTTAAAGCATTTTGCACATACCAGTCACGCTTCACACTGTCCTGTGTTGCAGATTGGGAAACTGAGGCACGGACGTTAAATAACTTGCCTGAAGCCACTGGTGACAGAGGTAGCACAGACCTCAGGAGCTGCAGGCTCCAAGCCCCATTCTTTCATTCCCTCTTTCTCTTTAGATTCATACACTTAGTTCACTCCTTAGTTTCATACACTCGGCCCAACCCTCAGCGTCGCGTCATTAAGGGACGGATGGAAACTTTGCATTTCCAGCCACAGCCGCGCGGGCCCTTTGAAGTTATGTCTTTATTATCTCTTCCCCGCGTTTCCAAATATTTGTCCATGCCGTTGGGTGCGGAGGGCTGGCTGGTCTCACCTTTGTGGATTTAAAGCACTGCCCTGGCTTGAATTATGGAGCAAAAAGAGAAGGAAATGTGTGAAGGGGAAGGCGATCGAGCCCCAAGGAACTGAAGCCTGATTCTAAGACGTACCAAGCCCCTGCAACTCAGCGGGCCTGAGGACTCGGCCCTGCTGGGCAGCAGGGCCCGGGGATGATTTCCCCAGCGCCGTGTGCCTTGCTCACTCATCCACACTTGTGCAAAGAGCACCAAAGTGAACTCCCCCAGCGCCGGGCAATGCAGAATCTGCTCTCTGCCTCCCCAAGCTCAGGCCCTGTGGGAATAGCCACAGAGCATGTTAGCAAGGCAGTGCCCCCCCACACACACACACCCAAGCCCCACATGGCAAAAAAAGGCAGGTAAAGATGCCTCATAAAGCCTTTGGCCTTGGGATCCTTCCAGGGCTCTAGCGGGAGGTTTAATAGCCAATCAAAGCCCGCTTGCCCACTACGGCAGGTCTGCTGCGACGTGCCAACACAAATAGGCACGCTGCCCCTTTAATATTCTGCCAGCTACCTCGGTGCCCCACCCTGCGTCATCCCCAGCAAAATCCATTTCCTCTCCGGCTGCCCAGAGGAGGAAAGTGACGATCCCCAGCATTCCCGGGGCCTGTCACAAAGTGACTCACTTCTCCCGCTGATGGATCCAGCCCCAAACACCCTCTGGAAAGGACAGGCCTGGCAGTGCCCCCCCCCATTCCCCTCCCCCAGCATAGCAAGCTCCTGGATGACTTCATGCCCCAGGAAAGAGACGCCCTTCCTGAAATGTGTGAGCACCGTGCACCAAGGCCGGGGCTGGAAAGGGGTGCAGCTGTGTGGAGGGGGGAGGCTAAGCTGGGGGGGGGGGGCTGTGCCAAGTGCCAGGGACCTCTGTGGAAGCAGGTGCTTGGGGGGCTGGTTCTGCAGTCAATGGGGATCTAAGCAGCGTGGGTCCTGGTTTCCCTTGGGTGAATGTAGCCCAGACCCTGCGGGATTTGCCAAGCTGGGTCTGGGCTGTTGATCTACCCAGCCCTGCCTCTCCCCATCTGCCACCCCTATAAGAGAGCTGGGTTTGGGGTGCCCAAAAATCAACCCCTGGAACGTCTGGCTCAGGTGAGCCTCACATCTTGGGGTGCCGGGGTGACCTCTCCTCATGAAAGCACGTTGGGATAAGGCAGCGATTCCTAACAGGGCTAAAGCGTCCCCAGCCGACACCCTGGGACGGGGGAACAGGATGGGAAACCTCCTCCTGAGCCCCAGGGATTGAACCCCCTCCTGCCCTCTGAACCCCCTCGGTCCCAGCCCCGAGCACCCTCCTGCACCCCAAACCCTTCCCCCCTCGCCCCACCTCAGCACCCGCGCTGCCCGCCGGAGCCCTCACCCCCTCCCACACTCCAACCCCCAATTTCATGAACATTCCTGGCCCGCCCTACAATTTCCACACCCAGCTGTGGCCCTCGGGCCAACAGTTTGCCCTCCCCTGAGCTGGCGCCCTACGCGTCCAACTCCAGCAGGCCCGGAGACGCCCTTTAGGACCCTCATTGTCTTCTTGGCCTTGAATGCTAAAGAAAGCAGGTTGTCCCCTTTGAGTTCCCCTCCCACTCCTTTGTCCAGCACTAGTGGAGACCCCGGCTGCCCAGCCCCTCCAGGCGGCCTGGAAGCAGAATCACACCTGCCCCAAAGCTCTGGAGACGCCTTAGGTCCTCGGGCTGCATCGCCCTGGGTCAAAGCCTTAAAGGGCAGCTTTATAGCTGGGGACGCAGCCTTGGCACAAAGTTTTCCAGCAGCCCAGCGGGGGCCGCAGAATGGACGGCAACCAGGCTGCAATCCGCCCCCCCCAAGATAAACCAGGTTTCCTGGATACCTCTCCCTTCCACGGCGCGGGAGCCGGGGATGGACGGATCTGCCTAGGCTTTTGGGACCCATCGCCCAGTGCCCCGTCCTGGCACCGTGCCCAGCTCCCGTTCCGTAGCCTGGGCTCAGCGGCAGAGGATATTTAGGGCTGGGTTTGTCGGCGGAAAAGCTGAGCTCGTTTCCCCGGGGGGTGCAGGATGCGAGGAAGATGGGGACGGGCCGTGGGAAACACCGAGGGGACAGGGCAACGAAACCAGCCCCCGCAGCGTTGCCGCAGCCAGAGGCTCACCTGCGCGGCTGCAGCGAAGGCGGCTTTCAGCCAGCTTTCTGCTCCCTGTCTTCCAAGGCACGTCAGGGCCCTGCAGAGAACAGACACGGTTCGGTGCACCCCAGACACACCCCTGGCCTCCAAGCAGGGCCAACGCCGAGCCCTCCCGCCAGCTTGGCGGCCTTCTCCATCCCCAGAGCGCAGCCAAGGGGGCCTGCGCATAACAGCATTGGGGGAGGGGATTTCAAAATGGATCCCGGTTATCCCCGCCCCAGCGACGGCCTGTTTCATCTGTGGCTCCTCAGAGACGGGCAGACGGGCTCCAGAGCACCATGGAGGCCTCTCACCTGCTTCTTGCGGCCGAAACGGGTCGGCCTCGCTAGGCCAGCAAGGGAGCCTGCAGAGCGGGTTATCTGTCACGTCGTGCTCACGCCCCCCCGCGCGAGAAGGCGGCCTCCGTGCCCACGCTGGCCTGGGGGCCATCCACCGCGACTCCCCGAGGAAGCCAAGAAGAGCTGGGCCCGTGAGGCATCGTCTGGACACAGAGCCGCTTGGAAAATCAGGGCTGGGAGAGGTTGCACAGGGGCGGGGGAAGGAGGATGGATGTTACCCGGCGGAGGCAGAGGGAGAGAAGGCAAGAGGTAGACGGGAACGCCTGGGGAGGGTCCCCCTCTTCTGAAATGGGGAGACACGGGGGTCCCCAAAACAGCACAGCGGGGACAGATTAGTGCCACATCTTTTCACCCCGGTCTTGACAAAAGCACCCTTGAGCATCGCGGGATGCCTGGCCCCTCTCTCCTACCCCTCCAGGGAGGGAACCGAAGCCCTGGCTCCTGACTAGCTAGGCCCCGGCTGTGTCAACAAGGCACCCTGCAGGAAGGACCCTGGGCGACCGAGTCACCCGGAGGCTGGTTTTGTTTTTACCTGCTGCCAGGGCTGTGACCCAGTCCCCAAAGTGAGTCAGAGACGGGGGACAGGAAGAGCCAGGAGGCAGCCTGTCACCTCTGCTCTGACCCGCTCGCTTCATTCCTTTCCTGTGCGCCGAACGATCAAACAAATCCCTCCATGCCAGGGCCCAGAAAGGCCCCTCCCCGGCCTTGTGTAAACGAACGGGCCACAGGCCAGGGTGGGGTTTGAAGCGGAGGCTCTGGCGGGCTTCCCTCCCTTACGTCAAGGCCTCGGGCCTGGGTTCGAGGGGACGGCGCTGCCAGCGGCTCTGATTCGGGGCCCCGATCCCAAGCCAGGCCTTGACCCTGGCCCGAGGGAAGAGCAGAATCAGGCCCACGTAGCCCGACTCAGCTAGTTTGTGGCAGATTTTTCTCCCCTCCCTCTGCTGACCCCCTCTCCAGGAAATAGCTCCTCTCGGCCCCGCTCCAGACATGTCGGGGCAGGAGAGACGCTGGCAGGCCCCGGCCTGCAGAACAAGCCGGGCGCGCCGAGATCTTTGACAAGGGGGAAGCGCAGCGGGATGGAGGGCGAGCTACAGCAGGGAGCAGTGTCCGGACGCCAAGTTCCCAGCTCCACGCACGAGAGAAGCCTCCAGCCGGCGCACCAGGGCCTGGGGCGCTAAATCTGAACGGAGCGTGCCAAGGAATCAACGCTGATTTCAACTCCGCTTTGGGAGGCCTTTCCTCCCGAGACGAAATCCCCCAGCACCCGAGAGGCAGAAGAGAGGCAGCCCCCGGGCGGTGCAGGGGAACGGGGATTTATCTGACGAGGCTCCCAGCTTTTGACACCAAAGTGAGACCCACGGTGCTGTTCACACCCGGCTCTCGAGATTTTCAGAAGCGATTAATGGTTCCAGGGGGCCATTCGGTGCTGCCTCCGAAGAGCCCCGCTTTTCAGGGAGCGGGCACTCAGAACTTGCTAAGAACCAGCCCCCTTTACGAGACGAGACACCCCTCCGGCCTCCCCCCGTCACCCCCACATCACGACAGGTCTTGGCCGCAGCGGGGCTGGTGCCCTGGGGAGGGCTGTGGGCACGGCCTTCCGGGGGCGGGGGAGCCACGACCAGACATCACAGGATATTAAAGAGCCTTTCAAAACACACCCCACGCTGGTGCCTCCCTTCTCCTGCCCAGGGAGGAACGTCAGGAATGCGATGGGTTGATAAGGCGGCCCGCTCCCATCCTACCCAGCAGGGAGCTGCACAGCTGCTCCTCTCACCTGATGCCACCTGGTACCAGGCAAGGTGGTGATTCCCCCCCCGCACACACCCTCGCCCCTTAGCTCTGGTTGAAGGAGCTGGTGTCACGGAGCTCGGGTGACAGGGCAGGGATGAGGAAGGGGATGGCAGCCAAGAGGGGTTCAGCCGAGCCGAGGGGCAGAAAGGGACCCCGGCCCAGCCTGAAGGCACTTGCCTTTGCGATGCCCAGCCTCTCCGGGCCTGTTTGGCCCCAGCTTGGGTTAAGCAGAGACCCGGCCATGTCCAGCAGCTGCCAGCTTATTACTGATGAGCCTGGGGTGACAAGCTAGGACTGATCTGATCCAACCCCGGAAGCTATCAAAGCCGGCGATGCTGCTCGTACAGGGGAAGGCTGCAGGATCAGGCCCGAATGCTGTGAGCGGCGCTTCGTGCCAGCTGCCGGAGAGCTGGTGGGCAGAAGGCATAGCAGGGGTGGAGCAGCTCCCAGGGGAACTCCCCAGGGCAGGGCAGGCCCAGCGTCGGATCTTCAGCCCTGCACGGCTGCCCTTGGTGGGACGGGGAACGGCAGGAGCGCCCTGGGCTGTAGAACTGGCCCGACTGGAGCTGCCCTGGGGCGGGTCTAACTTACACCCAGGGTTGCTGGATTTGCTATGCAGGGATCTAGGTCAGACTAGACTATCTGGTGGTCTCTTCCGGCCTCCAAATCTATGACCAGCTCTGGAGCAGCCCAGCGTCCAGGGGGCACTCTGGTGATTTAAAGCCACCTTCCCCATCTCCCCCGGGCTATGATTTCTGCGCGGGAAACTCATAGCTCCAGGGCTGAGAATGAGGCCTAGAGCCGCAGGCTGGGATCCCCGCTGCAGGGGTAGGTCTGTTGCTGGTTCTAGGACCAGCCAGCCCCACAAAGAGCCGAGCGTCTGAAACTGGGGACGGGAAAGCCTTGTACGTCCATCAGCCCCGGAGCACGGAGAACGGCAGGGCACGCACCCTGTGCATACGCTACTGTTCCACACGGCATCCTGGACCCTGCTTGGGAGGGATGAGGGGCGGCGGGGGTGTCTGTGAAGGGCGGGGGCGCAGCCCAGAGACAGCCCCCTCCCAGGGGGTAAGGTCGGCCAAGCTGAAAATTGCCTTCGCTCTGCACAGCCACTGATCCAGGAGACAACGTTATGTTGCAACTAGAAAGGGACCCGGCCCGGGAGCCAGGCCCTTCCACATCCTGGGATTGTGAAGATACCTGGAATAAACTCCTTGTCCTGAAAACTGAGGGACACACGAGCCAGGCTGCAATCGCTCCAAAAATCCCAGTGATTTCAGGTCTGATTCTCTGCTCTGGCTCGCTAGAGGGCTGTCTGTTCACAGCCTGTCTGCAGCATCCTCTACCTCAGGCCTGCACAACATGTGGCCCAGGGGGCCACATGCGGCCCGCACGGGCTCACTGTGCGGCCCGCGGGGGATGAGTAGGGGTGGGGCAAGCCAAGCCAAGCAGTGGGGTGGGGGGAAGTGGATGGGGGCAAGGCGAGGGCAGGGCTTTTCGGCCCGCAGCTGGGTTTTTTGCAGTAATATGGCTCTCGCTGCTTTCCGAGTTGTGCAGGCCTGCTGTACCTTCTTGTAACCCCAGCTGGCTCCAGGAAACCCAGCCCACAACATGGGACATTCTGTGCCCCAGTCCACACTGAGGATCTATTAACTGCACAGCGGATCCCCAGAGCACATCCTGCTCTCCTTCCCCGTTGACGTCACCTCTTGGCCTCGGCATCCCTCAGCAAAGGAGCCTGCATCCCAGGGGCAGGAAGTCTTAGCAAGAAGCATTTACAACCATGCAGCCCTTGGCCGGAGACAATGATTCATGGGACTGAGCCCAGCAACTGGGACAGTCGCTGGCTTGGAGATCTCTGTCGATCAAAGACAGCAGAGCCAACCTCACCTGGTCTGCACTGCGCGTTCCTCTCAAGTGTCCCCGCAACTGATCCTTACATGCCAAGCCAGGAAGGACCTGCCCCTGGCCAAGAGGAAGGTGTTTAGCTGGGCCCCATAGCATTCTTCCCCCCTCCGGCCAAGCCATCCGGAGCTGTGCGGATCCGGTTTCAGCTTGAGTTGTTTCCTCCAGGACAACCAGGACTGCAGTAAGTCTCCCAAGAGGTTGGCCAATCTCACCTGGAAGTGGCTCCTGGGAACTCTTACAGGTGACCCGGGCAGGCGTCTGAGCTGAATGAATGTGGAAAAGGGAGAAATTGAGTCGAGCTATAAATCCAGTCTGAGCAGAAGGGCCCTTTGTTGCACAGGTACAAAGTGACCCTTGGCGGTAGGTTTAAGTGTCAGTTACAATATTGAGGCTTGCCTGTTTTCTGGTTGTCACTTGGTTCCCCTGAGGGATATAAAGCAGGCTGATTGGTTTCACTTTCCATTTCTGGTCAGTTTCATTTTCTGCTCCTTGAGTCCTCCTTGGACTCAAGGTGCTGTCTCCCTGCACGGTTTGGGGTGGGGTGCTTTTACCAGAATCATGGAAATATTTATAGCTGTTCTTAAGCATGGCTTTACCAAACATCTCTTAGAATGAAGTGGGGTAATCCTCTCCGGTGCCCCCCCGTGTGTTTGTGCTGCACCTGATACAAAGGGATCCCTGATCCTGTGTAAAGCCAGGACATGTGACTATAATACAAATAAACGTAATTAATGAGAATACTGCCTGTCTTTTATGAAGTGCTTTTCCTCAGTAGTCATCAAGGTGCTTTACGAAGGTGGGCAGTATCCTTATCCCGGGTTTACAGATGGGGAAACTGAAGCACAGGGAGGTGAAGTGACTTGCCAAAGGTCACCCAGTAGACTAGTGGCAGAGACAGGATTAGAACCCAGATTGCCAGTCTCCTGGGCCATGCTGCCTCAATTAAATCATAAATCAACCTGACACTTTCCCTTTAACTTGCTTTTCCCTCCAACACTGCCAGGAAGAGACTTTTCTTGATTGTTTGTTATCGCTCCATCCGTCCTCACCTTTTTAATCCTCTCTCCTTTTCTCTCTGCAGCTGAGGACGGATGATTTTGTGATTAAATCACTGTGCTAGGAGTCAGGACTCCTGGTTGCTGATCCCTCCCTGCTAACGTGATGTGCTACCGTGGGCAAGCCACATCCCCTCTCTGTACTGCCCCATCTGTAAGATCCTAACTCAGGGCCTGGGGACAGCTGCCTGGAGGATTATAGTCTATAAAAGTCTTTCAGATCCTTACATGATTTATGGAAGAGCAAAATGTTCTTTTTTATCGCCACCTAGTGGCTACTGTGGCTTCCTACAGGTAATACACCTTAGCTTCCTAAAGACAGAAGAGTAGTGGATTAATTTAAGTTGTCCCTTTGAGTTGTGCAACTTTGAGGTGTCCCTGCTCCACTTCTAGAGCTCATGGAAAAACGGGTAAAAAAAAATCTGGGGCAAGTTTTGATACATTGACGTGTTCCTTTCGCAGTTTGAGAGTCATCGATTGTTTGTCTCCCTCCAAGACAATTCTCATTTCTTTGTTTTCCTTCTTTTCATGGTCATCCCGCCCAGCTCGAAGAGCAATGGAAGAACCAGGCCTTCCGATGGGATTAAAACTCAGATTGAATGTTGGGCCCAAACTCCAACCAAAGCCCCAACTCCCTGGGCACCCTGGATTCAAAATACCCTCTTGACAACCAATTCCTCACACTGCTTCTGAGCCCCCAGCGCCCGCCCGAGGTCTGGAGCCGCGAGACACGCTGAGAAAGGCTATTTCCAGCCAGTGCCACAGACCATGAGGACAGCCTGCCTGTGGGACAGTCCCGGGCTGATTTTGCAGGCCCTGGAGGCTCGGAGCAGGGACAGGCAGAGCTCGGAGGCGAGGTTCTGGTTTGATTTTCCTGCTAGTCCTGAGGCCCCCCCGACCTCCCGCCTCTCAGCAAAGGGGGCTGATACTGAGCCGTCCCTGGCTTGTTTGGCACCAAAGAGGACGCTAGATGGAGCTGGTTCCCCGAGCAACACACTCAAGACAGGCAGAGGGATGCAGACACGAGTGGCCCCGAACCTGCCAGGGCCTGCTCATCCTCCAGGGCTTCTCCACCATCCACAGGCCCAAAACTTGCCCCAAGGCAGGATCCCAAGAAGGGTAGATGCGTGCCTGGGATTCCTGCCTGGCACCCTGTCCGCTCTGGCCCATGGGCGTCTGGCAGAGGGGCGACTGGCGGGAGAGTTGCTGAGCGGACAGAGCCCTTTACGCAGCAGGGACAGAAAAACACACAGAGCAGCAGCTGCTTGGACGGAGAGATACAGGGGAAAATCCCGGGCCAGACCCCTCGCTGGTGAAATCACCGTAGCTCAATTGACGTCAATGGGGCTGGAGCCCAGCTGGTATAAACCAGCCGCAGTGCCAGTGAAGTCATACAGTCATAGGTTGACATTAGCTGAGGACCTGCGGGATGGTCCCGGGCCCCTGGCTGGGTTGTTCTTGCTTTGACCGCGCCAATCCCGACCCGGGGGCAAGCGGCGTGAGATTCCCGTTTTATAAATGACATGGGATCCCGCGTTCTCTCCTACAGGGATTCAGGCTTGTATTCAAGGGCCACCAATCCATCGTGTGATGCTTTCAAATCTGGATCACAGGACACCCCTTGGCACGTGGATTTGCGGCTCCGCACCCTGTTTATTTACCTTTAACCGCTGGCTTGATGCTGGAGCTCACGCGAGTGGGGAAGTGGAAGTGCTGGACAACACACATCAGCTCTAACCTGCAACGCCGCTACTGTTCCAGCCCTGGGCTGCTCCCCTCCAGGGCTCCCCACTCCCCCAATCCCAATCCCAAATCCGCGCTGATTGTAGAGGGAAAAGGCTCCACACACCTGTGCACCTCACTGTGAAGTGGCTCATTCATCTCCATGAGAGACTGTCCCCTGCCTGAGAACACTTGGTGGGGCGGATAATAGCTCCAAGAACCTTGGGCTTCTCTGTCCAGCTCAGGGGGTAGCGTCATTCATGCACTGAGTTTACCCCGGCTCAGCTCCTCCCTCTTGTCTCAGCACCGCGTGCACGTACCTGTTCTCAGCTGCCAGCTACGATCCGAGTGCTCTGTGCTGTGCCAGGCAGGGAGCATGTGCATTTTCAGCTCCCCACCCTGGTCTCTGCATGGTAGGTCTGTGCCATGCAATGAACATGCGCGTTCTCAGCTCCCCACCCGTGCCGTGTGTTACAGACCTGGCTGAGTTCCCCCAGTGGGCAGTCACCAAGCCAGCCGGGTCTGAGCAGCTCCAAACATTGTAACGCTGGGCCTCTCTGGCACATTTCTGGGGGTAGACCCCCCGTGCCTGGCCCCTGTCCTTGACCACCTGCCCTAGGCCCTGAAACCACAGCTTTGACCTCCGAACCCCCGCCCCCATCACTTCGGTATGCTCCCCCCAGCATGGCTGCTCCGATTAATAACTTAACTCTTTGGTGACCACATGGCAGGCCAAACCACAGGCACTTTTGCCTCTCAGAGCGTACACAGGAGTTACAGATCTTCAGGTAAAACACCAAAGGCCCCATGTGCTTGGCCCCCTGAGGGAGACACTAGTCACCCCTTCTGCTGAGGAGTCCAGGCCATGGGTCCAGTGGGCAGCCAGTCCTGCTTCTATCATTGGCTGACGGTCAGTCATTGAGAGGCAGTGAAGCAGAACCTGCCCTTAAAAAAAGTTTCAGTCCCCTCTGTCATGTGACCTCCCTGGTCAGCTTCAGAACCCCAGTCAGGTGGTTTAGCTGGGGGGCGGGTCCCTTCTCTCCTACCCCAACCCCAGACCAAACTGGGAGGTCCCATTCCCTGTTACCACCTGTTACCGCTTGTCTTATACTTAGACCATTTGTGCTCTGGAGCAGGGACCATGTCTTTGTTCTGTGTTTGTACAGCACCAAGCGCGGGGAGCGCCTGGACCACGGCTAGAGCTCCTGGGTGTTATTGCCAGATAGTAAAAACTGGAATACAAAGCAGAGGAAAGTGCTTCTGATCCCAGCTAGATCTATTTATCAATGGGACCGTTGTCTAGTCTCACCTTCTGCTTAACAAGTCAGAGAATCTCACCCCGTAATTCCTAACTTCTGTTTGACCTATACCATAACGCTAGGCTCGGAGGGATTCGATTTGTATCAGTAAAGGTCTCTGCGCATGTACACCAAAGGATGAATTTTTTTCCCCATCAATCATAATTTAAAAGTACAGACAGGCAAAGTAAGAAAAATGCTTCCTAAGAAGTTATTAGGGATTAAAGGAAATTTATTTTGTATATTTTGATGCTGTTTTAACTATTACAAAGTTTTAACTTTCTGAATCGCTGCTACTAAATAATTGTGTCCCCCGCCCCCGACCACCATTGTCTGACCCCCTTCAGCTCTGGCAATTACCTGCAACTGTGAACATTTAAGCTGGCCAGGAAAATGCTTAAACCCCGTAATTTCTCACAGCTGTGAAAATGTAAATAGATCAAAATAAAAAAAGGCTTAAAAATAAACACTGGTATTAGCCGTCAAAGTTATAAATAAAAATCAAAATCGAATTCTGCCAAGCCTCCAGAGTGTTTAGAAAGAGCTCCTGGCTTCATTTAAAGATGGAGAATCCCCCGTGTCCCTAGACAAGTTGTTCCAGGGGTGAATTACGCCATGAAAAACATGCACGTCATCCCTGGTTGGAATTTGTCTAGCTTTACCTTCCAGCCATGGGTTCTCTCCTTAGGCCTTTTTCTGCTATTCTCTGTAATCTCTTCCCCAGGGACTTAGCTGTAGACCAGCAGTTCTCAACGAGGAGTCCGGGAGCAGGTTTCAGGGGGTCCGCCAATCAGAGAGGGGTCAACCTTAGATTCACCGGGGCCCAGGGCAGAAAGTCAAAGCTAAGCCCCACCACCTGGGACAGACGCTGAAGCCTGAGCAATGTATCTTCATGGGGGCCCCCTGCAGCGTGGGGTCCTGGGCAACTGCTCTGCATGTCACCCCCTAACGCCGGTGGCTTTTAATCTACTGGATATGCAGCAAAGCAGTTATTATGGCACAGGTGGCCTGCGAAATTTTTATAGCAAGTTGGGGTACGGGGTGGCGCAGAAAGAAAAAGGTTGAGGAGCCCTGCTACAGACCACGCTCACGTCATCTCTCCACTTTCCCCTGGACAAACTAAATACGCCAAGCCCAGGTTTCTGAGCTCATCTGAAGCTCCGATTTATCCCCAGCTCTCAGATTATTCAATACCAAGGCGCCCACTTGAAAAGGGGATGGTGCATCTTGATTGTGCGATGAGAGAGAACAAAAACCCCGCGGCGCTGCACGTTTTCTGGGAGGGCTCCTCATCTGGACACGTTTGGGCTTAAAAAGCCAGGCCAAGACATGGGTGGTTGGAATGGAGAGTAATTCTGTCCCCTACTTCCCAGGAGGCCGTGACCCGGTGAGAACACAGGTTCTGCAGTGTCTCGGACTGCCCAGCAGGAGGCGGACGTGCACTGTGCATCCCAGACAGGGTGTCTTTTGCAGGGCCTATACTCAAGAGGAGAGTTTGTATCTGAGTTTTAGGGAAGGGAAACACAGGTGGAGACGGAAGGTCTGTGTGTGAGCGGATGGGGACAGGGAGAAGGACTTTAAAAGAAAAAAAAAACAGGACGATCTCTCTGGAAAGAGAAATAAAATGAGTCACGAATGAGGTTCCAAACCGGCCCCCCCGGGACCATTCAGAGTGGGAAAGGCACTGGAGTGACCAGACAGCAAGTGTGAAAAATCAGAACAGGAGGTGGGGGGGAATAGGCGCCTATATAAGATAAAGTCCCAAATATTGGGACTGTCCCTATAGAATCGGGACATCTGGTGACGAAATAAGGCCATGAATTAACAGAGGAACACATGAATTATGCCCCCTTCCCTTTTTTAAGAGACGGGGGAATGGAAGGATTTCTCCAAGCGTTCTGACTGCCAAAGGAATATTACAGGAGGCATTAAAGGAGGAGTACGGCCCAGTCAAAGCAAGGCATAGTGAAGGCCTTAGTGAAGCCCACTGGCTCCAGTTTACCTGATCGTGGAGGGGGAAATGAAAGCTGAGATGCCAGATGAGGACTCACAGCCGTGGGCGAGTGATCAAAGACCCCCCAGTCCTGGGAGCGGCGGGACACGGGGGAAGGCAGCCCGAAGGGCTCAGCGCAGGAGGTTTGGCCTTGCAGGGTGCCACAGGGTTTGTGGCAGGGCCAGGTTGGCCCGGGCGGAAGGACTCCAGGAGCAGATGTTTTCATGAGAGGAGCAAACAGGAGCTAGGAGCAAACCCATTGCTGGGCCCAGAAGCACAGCGGCCAGGCTGGCAAGGGGCCACCTGCCCGGGCTTGCTGCTGTTGGAAATTTGGGCACGTTTTGGGGGTGGGTTAAGGGTCGGGACAAAGCCTCCCAGCGCTTTAACTACTGGCACCCCATGGGGGTGGTTACCCTCATCCACCCCGGCACGCACCCTCCCGCAAAGCACCCACCAGACCTATACATAGCCCTATAGACATATCACCCCCCACAGATCTACACTGACCCCCTACAGACACTCCCATTGGCCTACACAGATACCCTCACTGACCTACACAGACACCCAACAGACCCCTATAGTCACCCCCCACAGACCCACACAGACCCCTATAGATACCTCCACAGTCACCCCTAGCTATACACAGACCCCTACGGGCACCTCCACTGACCTACACAGATCTCTATAGACACCCCGCACAGACCTACATAGACCCCTATAGAAACCCCCACAGACCTACATAGACCCCTACAGACTTATTCAGATCTACACAAACCCCTACGGTCCATATAATTACACAAATCCCTACAATCTACACCCCCACAGAACTACACAGACCCCTATAGACACCGCCCAACCTACACAGACCCCTATAGACATATGTATGTCCCACCGACTACACAGCCCTCTATAGATGCTCCCTAGAGTCCTACACAGGCCAGCCCCCGTGGACACCCCCCAGCCCCGACCTACCCAGATGGTTTTAGACGTACTCCCCTGCTCCCACCCCCCGACCTACCTGGAGCCCCAGCCACAATCACCCCTAAAAACAGCCCCCCCAGATCCGCCCCTACCCACACATGCTCTTATGGACACCCAAAGCCCCCCCTCCCCAAATCCCCATCTCCATATATCCCTCCGGATCCCCAGGCACTTATACCCCTAGAGACACTCTCCCCCTCTAGCCCAAGATCTGGGGCCCAGCCGCTGCCCCCTGGCTCCCTGCAGCTGACAGGGCGACTGGGAGTTTTACTTCTTCTTTTTTTCACCCACTCTTTGTTGTTCCAAAAAAAAAGGGACAAAAAAAAAAGTCTGTTTTGCCTCCCAGGCAATATTTCTGGAGCCAATCGGCAGGCGGCAACCACCCTGCCCTGCACCATAATTAAAGGCTTGAAGCAGGCTGGGCTGGGGAGTTTTGCTTAGTTGCCTGGCAGCTGCCGACACCCGTGCAGCTCTCAGCGGCTGGCCCGGAGGAGGAGTGCTGGCCTGACCCCTTTGGGGAGCGACCGAGACCCCCGCCCCCCCCCCCCCCCCACACGCGCATCCCTTGTGCTTTCCCAGAGGCCCCGGCCTGGGGAAGGGGAGCGGATCCCGCCGGCCGCACCATGAGTGGCTCCTTCGACAAGAAGATCACCAGCCTCCTGACCGACCTCTCCGGCTCCCTGAGCTGCTCCAAGGAGTCCCCCACCTTGCCCGAGTCCTCGGTCACCGACCTGGGCTACTACAGCGGCCCCCCCAGCCAGCACGACTACTACCCCGGCCAGCCCTACAGCCAGCCCGTCAACCACTACGCCTACCACCACCAGTTCGGCCTCAATGGCCTGGCGGGGGCTGGGACCTACCCCCCCAAGGCTGAGTACCCCTACAGTCCCTCTTACAGGCAGTATGGGCATTTCAGGGAGCAACAGCTGCCGGCCCAGGAAGCAGGTAAGGAACTCCCCCTGCCCTAGTGATCTGGGGGGTGTGGGGGGGGCGGGTGGGTGTCTGGGGATGGGGGCGGTGGTATGGGAAGGAGTCACTTCTTGGAGTCAGCAACAACTTTTCCGCCCTGTATTCTAATGAGAGGAGAGTTCTTATCAATATCTCACACACACACACACACACACACACACACACACACACACACACACACGTTGGATCACACAAAAGTGGGGTGGAGGGAAGGAGGGAGCTGCTGAGGGTGAGAGGGGGGCCTGTTTGCTAGATCGAGGTTTCCACACAAAACTTTCCGAACTCCGGCTCCGATGCACAAAATTCCTTTTCTCAACCACCCACCCACACGCGCTCCCCTCCTTTTGTCTCCGGCAAATTCCTGACCTTTTATTTTCTGTGCCACCAGCCAGGGTGGCTACTGGCCCTTCCCAATCCCCCTCCCCGCAGCTCTCTGCCACCCACCTTTGCCCCTAAAATCTTAAGAAACTTCGGGACAACTCAGGTTAGTTGATGGAAAAGGAGAACCATTTTGGGGGGGAGGGAAGAAGTCGTCTCTCTTTCCGGCCCAGGCTGCTGGGGTAGAGAGAGTGACCCCTGTCATGACTGGACAGGAAGACGATGGCTAGGGTGGTAGGTCTCTGGGAGGGGAACATGGGTAGGAAAGTGTTTTATTTGTGAATAATCTGGTGGTTTTTAAAGAGAGTCTGAGGTGCTGGGAGTTGACAGGGAAGGAGGCAGATCAGCAAAGCCTTGAATCTGCGGCCCTAAAAGAAAGGGACGTGAGTAGAGGGAGAAATCGATCCTGCTCTGATTTCCACCTACCGAACAATTCTACCCCCACCCCACAAAAATAAAGCCTGGGAAACTGCCAGGCAGCTGGGACCGGAGGCTGCTTTAGAGATGGGCTTGTTACAACCCACCCTTTGGGCTGGGAGTTAAAGAGAGGGGCCAAATCTGAGAATCAGTCGGCTTTCAGCAGATCAGAACCAGGCGGGGAGGCGCCTGGGCAGAGAAACAGGCCGGCTGGGGTGAGGTGGGAGTTAGTGAAATGGACCATAGGAAGAAGTGATCTGGGACAGGAGAGGGAAAAGGCAAGAGAGAATGTACCAAAGGAAGAGAGAGAGCGGGAGAAAAGAAGAGGAAAACACACCAAAGAGAGAGAGAAAAACACGCAGAGGGGGAGAGAGAAAAACGAAAGACCCCACGGGCCAAAAAACGACCCCCCCAAATGCTCCATTCTTCCTGTGCTTCTGAAATCTTTTACCTGTAGTGTGTCCAGCGACTCCTCCAAGGCCTCAGCCCTTAACTCATTTCCAGTTGCTCTAACTCGCCAGACGTACAATTCAGGTTCGTGGGTCACTTCTAGTGGCACCTCCTTGCGGTTCTTTATCTGAGAGGGGCAGGTTTCTAGATGGAGGCTTAAATCGAGGGTGACCAGTCAGCAAATGTGAAAAATCAGGACGAGGGTGGGGGGGTAACAGGAGCCTATATAAGAAAAAGACTAAAAAATCGGGACTGTTCTCATAAAACCGGGATCTCTGCTCGCCCTACTTAAATCCCGCCCCACTTTTCTCTCCCCAGTAGGGATAAGAGTCAGAAACCACCGCCAGAGACGTGGGTTGTTTTTTTTACAACATTCGAGAGGGTAGGGGGGGTTGCAATTCAGCTGCTGAGATTCTGACCCATCCCCTTTTCACTTCCAGTCTCGCTGAAGGAAGAACCGGAGCCGGAGGTGAGGATGGTCAACGGAAAACCCAAAAAGATCCGGAAGCCCCGAACCATCTACTCCAGCTACCAGCTGGCGGCTCTGCAGAGGCGGTTCCAGAAGGCTCAGTATTTGGCCCTGCCGGAGAGAGCTGAGCTGGCAGCTCAGCTGGGGCTGACTCAGACGCAGGTAACTTCAAACAGAATCCACAACTTGTCCCCTCTGCGTGTGCGTGAGTGTGTGGGGGAAGGGAGTGCACCTGTTGCCAATTCTGTATAGCCCCTGGGTGTAGGGGGCTTAGATTAAACCCCTACACAGACAGACAGACACCCGTTGTGGAGGAGCCGGCTGTGTGAGACAGTGGGAATGAAAAGGTGGGTTTTCTCTAGGCATTTGGACACATTTCCTATGGCCACGCTCAACCATGGGGGGAGGAGGGGAGAAGAGAGGCCCAATCCTCTTTGCTCATACCGGTGTCAATGCACTGACTTTAGGGTCACTCCTGGTTTACCCCAGCCATCCCAACTGGGCCCGGATACATGAAAATGGATTGGTTTTGTTTCCCCCCCCACAATGGGGGAGATTTCTCCCACTCCCCCCAAAGATGATCAGTTCTTAAAGGTTCAGGGCCCAGTCCATGGCTCACTGATTTGGATCGGGTCTGTAGAACCAACTTCAATTTGGAGTTCCTTCCCCTTTGGGTCTACTCACTGGAGTCCCGGCACGGTCTGGCTATGGTGGGCCAAAGAGGCTAGTTCAGTAGCTCTCAACCTTTTTTCATGGGCGGACCCCCTACAAAATTTCAAATGGGGGTGTGGGCCCACTTTGGAAATCTTAGACATAGTCGGATGACCCCCATGGGTCAGAGCAACAACCTTTCATGGACATCTGCAGATGACAGGTTGAGAACCACTGGTCTAGTTGACCTAGAAAACCAGGAAGAAGTGTCCCTTCCTCTCTTTGGGCAGAGACAGATCTTTGCATCGTGGCTGGATATTTTTTTTTAATGTCGCTTCAGAATTCAACCACTCGTTTATATCAGCAGCCTTTGGACTGGGATGGGTAGGAGCATATCTATGGATGATAACGGCACTTGGGTTGGTGGGGGTTTCGTTAGGGGTCATCTAGGGTAGACCTCCGAGTCCGGGGTTCCAGAACTCATGTCTTCATACGCCTGTTGCACTTCTGACTATGCTCAGGCTCTTGCAGGTGTGGGTTTTTTTTTTTAAAGAGTCTTTTAATACTTTAGGCCCAGAACCTCAAAGATATTTTGGCTCCTCCGTTCCACTGATAGAAAGTTAAAGCCTGAAATAGTGGAGTTCAAAAGAAACTATACCCAACTCCTCTATCCTTACGTCACCGTCACTTTAGAATGCTACACTATCTATGGGGGGTGGGTAGATGTTGTGATATAAGAATGTAAGAACAGCCGTATTGGGTCAGACCAAAGATCCATCTAGCCCAGTATCCTGTCTACCGACAGTGGCCAATGCCAGGTGTCCCAGAGGGAGTGAACCTAACAGGTAATGATCAAGTGATCTCTCTCCTGCGATCCATCACCCTCCTCTGACAAACAGGGGCTAGGGACACCATTCCTTACCCATCCTGGCTAACAGCTCTTAGTGGACTTAACCTCCATGAATTTATCCAGTTCTCTTATAAACCCTGTTATGTGACAACCAGTGGCTGCTCTTCATAAAGGGAAAGATCAATAGAAAGGAGTCCGAACAGATTCCCCCCACCTCCAGATCTGAGATGGCTAAACCCCTCCTCAGTCCTCACCCCAAAATTGGAACACCTCCAAACTCGGAGGAGGGTCACCTCCAGCCCCACCCATAACAAGTGGCGATCGGAGCACGGGGTGGCTTCTGCTGTCCCTTGTCGGGCTTCCGTCGATGTCAACAGGAGCAGCGTTGGGGTTAGGAACGTAGGGCTGGTCACAGGTTTTAATTGCCCAGATCTAAATAAAGTTCCAGGTCAGCGTGTTTGCGTGGGCCGTTGGCCCGAGAGCAAATGTTCTGTTCCCTGAGGGCCTTACACCCTCGGAGTGACTGCACCATGAAGGGGAACTGTTTCTTTCGGATGCCCTCCTTTAAAAGGTGTTTGATTTGTCAGGGGTTCGCTGCTGCTGTTGGTTCGTTTGTTTGAATGTGGTTGCGGGATTCTGCCCTGCAAGCTGCTTTTCGACTCTGGAAACAAAGGAAACTCCAGAAAAGTTTTAAAGAGGCACACACGAGCCCCTGATGGGCCCTGGAGGGTCTCTGGCCTTGGAAAGCCGTGCTTTTCAGGGGTGTTAAAATACTAGCTTGTGTTTGTCCTCTAATTTATTCCCTTGGGTCGCCGGGGGCGGATTTGATTTCTGTGCTTTCTTAATGGGGTCTGTACTGTGCATGAAAGAGCCCCTTAAATTGAGGATGAGTGCCCCATACATGGCCTAAGCTCCATATACAGCACAAATACTACGGGAGTGCCCCCAAAGTGTTCAGAAATCAAGTATCAGGCCTCTCCCCAAAACTACCAGATCCTCTTAAAACTCATGAGATTTCTCATAAGCATTATTTTGGGGTGTTTTGAGTACAGCCGGGCCATGTTGTCAGGCTCTTCTCTGCCACCTTGAGGGCTAGACACTTTATTTTGAAATGAGAGCGGAGCTGCTCACCTAATCACAGGATGCGAGGAGCTGGGGATTTACAAAACCACTAGATATTGCGAGATTTGGCAACACCGATGCTACGCTTGTTTGTTGGCTGCTCTGTCTTCTCCTTCCTGGTTCTCTCTGTCCCATGTGCCTGCTCCACCTCGCCCACCTTCTTCCGAGCCACCCCTCAATTTCTCTCTCTGTCTGCTCCTCTCCCCTCCTTTCTCCAGCAGCTCTTTAAGTGGGACAGGAAGTTCAAGTCATTGAAATGAACCCCATCAGGTTTGCCCCAGTCCTAGTTTCATCACCGTCCGGCTCGCCCTGGTGACTTTTGTAGCAACAGGGCCGCTTAGAAATGTCTGAAGGAACTCGTCATTCGCTGTCCAAGCAACAACCTGTTTTGGGGACAAACCCCTCCCTTGCGCCCGAGGCTAAACAGAGACGCAAATCCGCCCACACGGCGACACTTCTGTTCACGCGCAACTCCATTTGCGTTCCCCCTCCCCTGCGGCCTTTCGGGGGCGTATTGACTGTGTACGTCAAAGGGACCCAGAGAGTCACATTTCCCTCCCTTCCTTCCTTCTCTAGGTGAAAATCTGGTTCCAGAACCGGAGATCCAAGTTCAAGAAGCTCTACAAAAATGGGGAGGTACCCTTGGAGCACAGCCCCAACAACAGCGACTCCATGGCCTGCAACTCTCCTCCGTCCCCTGCCCTCTGGGACAGTAACTCCCACAGCAACCCCTCCAGCAGGAACCAGCTCCCCCAGCAGCTCCCCTACAGCTCTTCCCCAAGCTACCTGGAGGAGCAGCACAACCCCTGGTACCACCACCAGAACCTCAGTGGACCTCACTTACCGCATCAAGCTTTGCCCACTAACACCATGCATCATACATCTCCCGGGCCCCCTCCCAATCCGGGGGCTGTGTACTAACCTCCGGCCTCCTCGGACCAGGGGAGCAAGAGAGAAAATTGTCACCACCGTGGCCAGACCCTACTTAAAAGGTGGGTTTGTTTCCAGGACAGCCACCCACAGACATTCTAACCCGTCTCAGGACCAGCAGAGCTGCAAAAGGTTAAAACGATCTGCAGACGATCCCAAAGCCAGGCAGGAGTGGTGGCAGGCGGGCGGGGGCAGGGTTGGGGAAGAGGTTTTGGATTTTTATTTTTTGGTACAGATTCAGGAGGGCTGATTCCTTTTCGCCCCCCACCCCTACTTTCCATGGGGTCCCCAGCCCCCCCCGCATCACCCTCCCCCGGCAGGCACCGTGAACGGGAAGATTCTCCCATCTGGAGCACTCTGCCAGAGACTCACCTCTCGTCTGGACAGAGGCCAAGAGACACAGCACGTCTCCAAGCGTCCAAGAACGGCACAACTGGTTTTTTTACCTTCCCCGGTGAGCTGTTTGTGGGGTGTCTCCTTGAGGACGCTGGAAGAACATCTCAGCTGGCAGGACTTCAGAAAAAAACACTTGGCTTCACCCACAGCAGGGTTGGAGTTTGCTACACGCCCAGATGATAGAGAAGGAGAACTAATTGTCTTGTGTCTTCCCTCTCATCCACTCTTGCAAAGGTCAGACTGGAGATGAAAGCACAATTTAAGCTAAAAAAAAAAAATGCAATAAAAGGTGCCACACTTTGTAGTCTTTTTTTTTAAAAAAAAATCTATATATTCTAAATCAAGAAAGCCAATTCCTAGATATGTCTAATGTACAGAACTGGATACTATATAAACATTTAATAACATTATTGAAGGGGCCATTGTTAGAGAGGCCCAAAAGCCTAGCAGTGAGGAAGGGCTAAATTTGGATCTCATTGCCACTAGTGTAAATCTAGCTCTACTCCAGGTCTACACTGGCGTTACTCCAGGTTTACAGAGAAGAATTTTGACTGGTGCAAACTGGAGTACTGGATGAGGGCCACATTCTGATCTCAGTAACACAAGTGTCGATCCAGAGTTACTCCAAGGTTAGGGGAGAATTTTGCCCCTCCGGGCCAGATTCTCAACTGGTGTAAATCGGCATTGATATCAATGGAAGTCACACTGGTTTATGCGAGTTGAGAACCTGACCTGCTGTCGGGAGTCTTAGAAAATAAATAGAGGTTATTTTTAAAAAATGCAAAAAAAAAACAAACTATTTAAAGTGCTTCAGACCTGATTTAAGTTATTTTAACAAAGAAAATGCCCCTGTTAACCGTTTCCGTTTTCTAAGTGTCTCCACACATCAGTTAAGCTAATGTCAAAGTAGAATGCCTATTTTTTTGACAAAACAACCACCAAAAAGAAAAAAAAACCTATTCTCGGCTATTTTAAAAGAATTGTATTTTTTTTTAAGAAGCTGCCGTTTTAAGACGCGTTCTCGTGTTGTACAGTCCCAGGATTCTTATTTATGTTGCCTTGTACAAATAAGGGCAGATGAGCGGGAAAGAACATGTACAGAAGATTGTTGTGTATAAAGTTGACTAAAACAAGATTTTTCTTTAGCCTGGCTGGGGAAGGGGAAGAGCTCCCTCTAGAGTCAGGGCTTTGTTCCAACGTCCTTTCTGCTTTGTTAGTGGACAAAACTGTATATAGCGTGTTAATAAAGATACTTTGACTTTAAGATGGTCCAATTTGGTTTTTTAATCTCCGTGAAAAGGAGCTAGACAAAAATAAAGTTCGGGCCTCTAGAAAGATTTTGCAGAGCTATGAAGTATAGATTTGGATAACACCCTTCTTAGGGGACCCGTAATATCATTCGGTTTGGAAGAGGATGAGGTCAGAAGTCGAACCCAAGTGCTGCTGGAAGCCCATCACCAGTTACTAAGCTCAGTATTGGAGCAATGTCTGCGGCCCACGTTACACAGCAGATCAGGCCAGGTGATTTAATGGTCCCCTTCTGGCTTCTAAAACTCTATAAATCTATTGAATTTGGCACCGGTCCTGCAAACACATAAATACCTGCTTAACTTTACGCATGTAATGAGCTTCTCCTGGGTTCAAAGTGAAGCATGTGTGCTGGATCGCGGCCTGTAACAAAGTCGGAGCGGGTCCTACGCAAACAGACGCTGTTTCTTCCCCCCCTGCCCCTCTCCTGGAGAAGGTGACCTCTTCAGGGCACGGATGGAGTCAGTCAAAAAGTCAGTGAGAGCAGAGAAGAGTTCAGGAGTGAATGGTCATTGAAAACATGCCCCCACCCACGCTCCCTGTAACCCCATGGGATCTCCCTGCAGGCAGATCTGAGAGCATCCATTGGTAACAATGGTGAAAGCCAGGACTGAATAATCATACGTAGACAAAGTGAGAGCAGGTTGCTGGAGCTGCACCAGGCCTGAATTTGGCCTGGAGACCAAGGACCTGGTAATCCCTGGCCTTGCAGCTTGTGTTATCCAAGCTCCCACTTCACACAGGTACATGTGATTGCACCAGATGCAATCAGGCCTAGAACCCACTGTCCCCGGGCCAGAGATCGGTGTTTCCTCAGCGACCTACCTGCACAAATTGTTCCAAGCTACCTTGAACTCAGTTCTTTCTTCCCTTAGGAGCTCACGGCCTCGTTCGGCCAAGGGAAGGGGCTCTTGCTTTCACTAAATAAACTCAGGGCGATTTGCTAACTTCTGCTGATCACGCTGGTCAGGTGTTTTCAAACGATTCCCATGCCCTCCGGACCCCGAGGTGCTGGATTCTTTGGAAAATAGGCATATAAAAGTCCTAGTGGGAGCTGAGCCCAGCAGTGGGTCAGGAGCCCTTGAAAACGTGGCCCTGAACTCTTTTGAACGTTTGGCCCATTGTGTCCAAGCAGAAACTCCTTGGAGACCATAAGTTTCTCTCGAACCCTGTGTGTAAAGTAATCAAAGCAGATTCCAGCAAACAGAGAATCAGCAAACGGCAGCTACGTTCTCGTGTGCTCGGAATTGCTCGGTTCGCCCTGCATTTCCTTCTCAGCGAATTCCAGCCAGGAGAGATGGCAGAATCCTAAACAGCAACCGCGCGTACGGCTGGACTCACGCAGGAAGAAATCCTGCCACATGAAAGGAAGTTGCAGATAATATCTGTGGTTGGTACGGAACAACTTTGGAGGGAGTGGTGGTTCTAGTGGGGAGAGGAGGCGGCTTGGGATCACAGCTCTGACATCGACGTGCCGTGACCTTGGGTAAGGCACGTCACCCCTCTGTGCATCAGTCCTCACATCTGTAAAATGGGCGGAGGGGAGGACATGACACAGGGGAATGCTAGACTGGGACCCTGCATGTCACACACATCAGACGTCCCACTGATTTCAGCAGGAACGCACATGTGTTTAAAGGCGTGTGAGAACGGCTATATTGGGTCAGATCAAATGTCCATCTAGCCCACTGTCCTGTCTTCCGACAGAGGCCAGTGCCAGGTTCCCCAGAGGGACTGAACAGAACAGGTAACCACCAAGTGACCCATCCCCTGTAGCCCATTCCCAGCTTACACAAACAAAGGCTAGGGACACCATCCTTGCCCATCCTGGCTCATAGCCTTCACAACATCCTCTGGCGAGGAGTTCCACAGGTGGACTGTGCGTGGTGTGAAGAAATACTTCCTTTTGTGTGTCTTGAAACCTGCTGCCTATTAATTTCCTTTGGTGCCCCCTGGTTCTTGTGTTATGAGAAAAAGGAAACAACACGTCATCATTGTTGCTTTAATTATTACGCTGCTGTATATACAGTGCCTTGCTTCCAAAGACCCTGCAGCACTTTGCAAGAGATGATCTCTGATTTGCAGAGGTGGCGGCCCACATAGTCAAAAGCAGTTTTCGATTTTGGAAGCTCTCCATTTTCCACATCCCCACCCCAAGCCACCTCCAGCCTGATTCTCAGAAGCACCAGTGATAATCAGTAGGCTGCTTTGCTCAGTCTATCTGGAAAGGCCAGAGCCTTCCGGGATGTGTTACAACATCGAGTGGATTTTTACCACGTTGTTCAGTGTTTGTCTTAAAGTCCCAGCTGCCGGATTCATGTGATGATGTCACACTCTCAACTTTTATGACATAAAATGGCAGAGTTTCTAGCCCTTGCGGAGGCAGAGAAAAACTGGGAACCCCTGATCCCTGAAGACTCCCACGGCAGATGGCAAATAAAGGAAAACCCCCACACACACTCCCCCTCTGCATTCATTTTAAAATCTCATGATATGTGGGGGACCCTAATTCATGATTTCTGAATGTTTGCGGCTGGCCGTACTGCTTCATTATCGGGACACTTTCTCTTTCCCAACTCGCAGCAGTGATAAGAGTAATCATGGAGTTCAAGCTAGTGCTGATGCATAGGGGATACTAATGGGGTTAGTTGGTGTCCTTCTACCAAGTGGGATCTGGACACCTTAAGTTTGCCTGAGGCCTAGAGGACACGCACAGGCATTCTGGCCAGTCAGAAGGGTTTTTATTCCCTCCCCCCACCACCTTTTAATTAGCGAAAGACATTTGAAAAGTTCCATTCCTTGATTAAAATGTTACACCTGGGTTTGACCTCGGGGACAGGAAATAAGACATGATTTTGTTTTGCTTGCCATACTGGCCATATTTTGTGGCTTGGAGTCCTCTTGTGATGTGTCCCTTGAGGGCCACATTAGTGGTACTGCCAAAACCTCCGGCAGCTCTGGACCTTCGCCTGATGCAGGAGCTGCTGGCATGCAGCCGGAGCTCTGCTGACCAAGGAGGGTTTCATCTCCCGAGGTGGGTGTGCCTGGAATTAGATGCTACCCGTCCCACACAGAGCTGAGCCCCACGGAGAGGTGGCATGAGCCATTTCCAGAGTGGAAAGCGGTGAAGCCTCCCCTGCCCCTCTAAGGGGTTTGTCACACCTAGACTCTTTATTATTAGCATTATAATCTGGTACTTTTCATCAGCAGATCGCAAAGCGCTTTCGAAAGGCCTTTTGCGGACAGGGAAACTGAGGCACGGAGCAGCAAAGTCACTTGTGCAACATCACCCAGCCAACCAGGAACAGAACCCACAGCCCCAGAGCCCCAGTCCAGCCCTTGAACCAGCAGGACCCACTGAGGGTGACCAGATGTCCTGATTTTATAGGGACAGTCCTGATATTTGGGTTTGGTTTCTTTTAATATGGGATCTTATTACCCCCCACCCCATTCTGATTTTTCACACTTGCTTTCTGGCCATCCTAGATCCACTGCTCTGAAGGACACCCAGAGGTTTTGCCGCATGTTTGTACAGCACCGTGTACAGCGCTCGCTGTTTGACGGGCATCTCTAGGCGCTGCTCTAACCCCCTCATTTGCCCAGATGGCACAAACATCCTTGATGCTGGCCCCTTCTAACCCCCCTCCCACGGGTTTCCCCAGCGTACTCCGACTCCCTCTTACAGCGGCAGATCGCAAGCAGGAATCAGAGCTCGTACACTGCAAACAGTAAATGAACTTGCCAGGATACGGCTCTGAGCCCGTAGGCCAGGGAGCTCCGAAATCCCCATGAGGAGCCGCTGACCGGGCCCGGCGCGCACGATTCACGCGCTGGGCACAATCCATACGTGGTTTATGAAAAGCTTGGAAGACAGGCCCCTCCTCCTCTCTCCGCTCAGTTTCTCCCTTGCCCCCAGATTTCCACACCCGTGGCTTTCCGTGGAGTTGCGGGCCCATTTCAGGCCCCAACCTGCCCTGGTGGAAGCCAGCAGGCGGTTTGCCTAGCGCCTGTGAGCAGGATCGGGCCCCTCCGCCTTTGAGGCCACGCCAGGCCCAGGCCGCTTGTGTGATTGATGGGACACAAACAAGTGACCTGATGTCTAGAGGTGGACTTGGCCTCGTGTTTGTCCTCCAAGCCGGAGGAGGGCTGGGGCCATGACTCACGGCTGTGGCAAGCACCGCGCCCCATGGGACTCAGCGCTGCTCACCCCAGCCTGCCGCCGGTCCCAGCAGATTCAGGCTCTGGGGCAGCTCAGGAAGCGGAAAACCAAAAGAGAGGCACAGCCGGGGCTGGGGGAGAGAGACGCCCCATGGAACAAGGGATCCACAAAGATAGGCAGGCGCTTAGGGGGCCAGTCACTTCCTCTCTCCTCCCTGTTCATCACTTGGCAGCCCAATGGAGATCGGGGCCCCTTCGTGCAGGTCGCTGTACTGGGAAATGGGGCGCTTGCAGGCTCACTAGGGTTGGGCAGGAAGGGAAGCAGGGGGACAGTGATGGGGAGTGACTTGCTCAAATAGGCCTCCTGACTCCCAGGCCGCCTCCCGACCCACTAGGCCGCACTGCCTCACAGCCTTCGCGCTTCCCTGCTCACTCAGCCCCTCCTTCCAGTTAGGGTGACCAGATGTCCCGATTTTATAGGGACAGCTCTGATTTTTGGGGTCTTTTTCTTATACAGGCTCCTATTACCCCTCAGCCTCTGTCCAAATTTGTCATAACTGCCGTCCAGTCACCCTACGTCCAGCCCTGACAGAGCCGACCCCTCTGCTTCTGCCCCCTCCTGACCGACACGGAGCCTCGCTCGGGGAACGGCACCGCTTGCTTTGCTGGCCAACGAGCTGCGTTACGGCTCCCTGGCGCATTAGTTTCTCGGCACTTGGCATTTCTGAAAAAGCACCTTTGAAAATCCCCGGGGCATCCCCCTAGCCACCTGCATCGCTCTGACTCACAGCACGGCTGCTCCGCCGGGAAGCCTGCGCCCAGGACTCCTCCATCCGCCCCCCAAAGCGAGCTGCGGGGGGCTTTCTGTCCCACCCGCCACCTTGCTAACCCTGGCTTGCACATAGCTGGAAACACAACCAGAAGGGAACCCCTTGCAGAGTGGACAAGGGCGCCGGGCCTGCTGCAGACTTTAGGAGAGGATCCGTTTGCGATAGCCCGCGGTCGCCCGGCTTTGACGCCCCGTTGTCTGTCCAAGTCCACGGCCCATGTCCCCTGGCGTTATTCCCTCTAATGGGTTTTAGGGCTCACTTACGCTCGTACTATCCACACGCGCGATACCATCAGTGGCCTTACCCAGCTTTCCCATCTAACACGACGGTGAAGACGATGCTGAGTAACCTGCTGTGCGTTGGCGTGAGCAAGAAGGGGGGATTTCCCCAGCTTTCGGGCTAAGCCTCCCCACTTCCTTCTTAAAGGGGCCACCCCCACGCCAAGCCACACCCGCTGGTGGCTGATCGCAGATCGGACGGGGGACGTTTCTGCCTCGCATCTCTGTCCCAGGCCGTCTTTCATTACTGCAGAGGCCGAGCTGACCTAGGGAAGGCGTCTGCTCTGGGAGTAGGAAAATCAGAAGCACATGGGACAGGCAGACACTGCAATAGCCACTTCTTAAAAAAAAATAAAAACCCACTGGCCTTCCTACGCCAGAGCCCCACGCGCTTAGATCGGTCGCTGGCAGGCCCAAACCAACACGCCCCCCCCCCACCTCTCTGCAGTGGCCCGGGAAGGTGTGGGCTGCAAAGGGTTAAGCCCAGACGCTATCCCCCGGGGTTCTCGGGAGCAGGGTGGTTTGAGGGCTGCGTGCAAATGGGATCTGTGCGCTGGCAGGCGAGCAGACAGAGTGGAGACACTGTGTTTTATTAGGGCTCTGCTGCCAGCGAGAGAGAGAGGCAGGGAGGGAGGGGTGAGGGAGGAGGGCGCCCGGGCCGCCTCGCCTGCGTGAAAAGCACGTCGTAAGCGCGCAACGACAACAACAACAAAGCCCGCAACACCGGGGGCAGGGCTGCTCCTGCTTCGCTCCTGCAGCGTCCCTTCTCGGCCCGAGCCCCCTTCCCGAGCCCACCGGCCCAGACGCCACGGGGATGGGCGCGGGAGACGAACCTGACCGGCATGGGTTCGAAGCTACTCCTGCCCCCCACCCCGCCCACTTGTTTAGTGCCCAGCTGCCCCTCCCACCCACAGCCCCCCCGCTGCTCCGGCCAAGCCCAGGGCTGGGGATCGGGCCTGGGGGAGCTGGAGCACCAGTGAGCCCCAGCTAACTCAGCTGGTTGCTCCACTCTGCCACGTGCAAAGGAAAGTTCCCCAACTGGTTCCGCTGCCTGAGACGGGCACGGGGCCTGTCCCACAGAGGGTGGTGGCCGCGATCCCGGAGTCCCCAAGCCAGAGGGTGGGGCCGGCAGCTTGTGGGGACGGTTCCTCCCTTCTCAGCCCTGCTGCTCCCCTTTCTCCCTCCAGCTCCCATCCCCGTGTGGACGTGAGGGCGTCCGACAAGCCCCTGAATGAGTGGGGAAGCCTGTTCGGCCTACGCGGCCCATCACCTCCTCCAGCTCACGTCGGCCTCCCTGGGGGTCTGTCACTGCCGCCCCTCCTCAGCCCTGCCCCACTCTGGTCTCAGGCCTCTCCAAGGCCCAGCACACCAAGGCCTGATCCCCTCCCTCAGGCATAGGGATCCTTCCCATCCTTCCGCTCCCACAACCCAATGCCTCCTCCCTCCGGATTTGCCAGCCTCCCTCCCAGCTTCTTCCTCTCCCCTCCCCTGCCCTGTGTTCAGCCCTCTGCAGGTGGGCTGCGATGTGGGGGTGGGGGGGTTGGGGCGCTGGCAGGAGGCTCCCCCCATGGAAGAAAAACCAAGGGGCCATTCACGGCCACGTGGCCTCCAACACAAGAGGGCGAGAGGAGGACGGACGGACGCGGCTCCGCTGAAGGGGAGCGCTGGGTTCTCAGCTCTCCCTAGGGCACGGTGGTTGCAGTTTGGGCAGCGCCCAGGGATTGGGACAGATCCGAGCTCACGGGCGAGCGTGAGGGATTGTGCAAGGAGCCCCGCAAAGCGGCCAGCCTGGAAGCAGGGACTGTACGGCCCGGGTCTGCGTGACGTTGTCCAACCCGCTGATGAGCCACGGCAATCCCGAGCCCCAGTGGATCCGGTTCTAGTCCTGGGCTCCCCACAACCAGCTCTTCCCAGACCCCTCCCTCCCGACCCA